>JAKDEW010000768.1:0-127161 GCA_021963965.1 Artemisiospiza belli
AACAGAAAAGAAGGACCTACAAACACGCTGGAAAGGAGTCAACATCAAAGGAATTGCAATTGGAGGAGAAAAAAAGAAAATTTGGGAAATTTATTGACTCTAAGAAGTGGCCTGGGGTTTTAGCAGGTGCAGTGCAAACGACCAAAAGGTGCCAAACCTAGGCTCACAAATGTTGCAAAAGCAGGGAAAAAGTCAAGGAGGAAGACACAACTTAGGGGGCAAGATATGAGGGACATGGCATGAATAATTAAAATAATAATAAAAAAAAAAAAAGAAACAAATCTTTCCCAAAGTCAAAGCCATCAAAATGCAGGCAGGCCATACGCCACCAAGGGCAGGCACATGCAGCAAAGCTTGCCAAAATTGATCCCCACTGAAGGCCAAAACAGAAAAGAAGGACCTACAAACACGCTGGAAAGGAGTCAACATCAAAGGAATTGCAATTGGGAGGAGAAAAAAAGAAAATTTGGGAAATTTAGTGACTCTTAGAAAGTTGCCTGGGGTTTTATCAGGTGCATTGCAAAGGACCAAAAGATGCCAAAACTAAGCTCACAGATGTTGCAAAAGCAGGGGAAAAAGTCAAGGAGGAAGACACAACTTAGGTGGCAAGATATGAGGGACATGGCTTGAATACTTAAAATAATAAAAAAAAAAAAGAAAACATCTTTCCCAAAGTCAAAGCCATCAAAATGCAGGCAGGCCATACGCCACCAAGGGCAGGCACATGCCGTAAAGCTTGCCAAAATTGATCCCCACTGAAGGCCAAAACAGAAAAGAAGGACCTACAAACACGCTGGAATGGAGACACCATCAAAGGAATTGCAATTGGAGGAGAAAAAACAAAAATGGGAAATTTAATGACTCTAAGAAAATGGCCTGGGTTTATATCAGGTGCAGTGCAAAGGACCAAAGATGCCAAAACTAAGCTCACAGATGTTGCAAAAGCAGGGGAAAAAGTCAAGGAGGAAGACACAACTTAGGGGGCAAGATATGAGGGACATGGCATGAATAATTAAAACAAAAAAAAAAAAAAAAAAAAAAATCTTTCACAAAGTCAAAGCCATCAAAATGCAGGCAGGCCATACGCCACCAAGGGCAGGCACATGCCGCAAAGCTTGCCAAAATTGATCCCCACTGAAGGCCAAAACAGAAAAGAAGGACTTGCAAACACGCTGGAATGGAGACAACATCAAAGGAATTGCAATTGGAGGAGAAAAAAAGAAAATTTGGGAAATTTAGTGACTCTAAGAAAATGGCCCGGGGTTTTAATCAGGTGCAGTGCAAAGGACCAAAAGTTGCCAAAACTAAGCTCACAGATGTTGCAAAAGCAGGGGAAAAAAGTCAAGGAGGAAGACACAACTTAGGGGGCAAGATATGAAGGACATGGCGATGAATAACTAAAATAATAAAAAAAAAAAAAGAAAAAAAAAAATTTTTCCCAAAGTCAAAGCCATCAAAATGCAGGCAGGCCATACGCCACCAAGGGGCAGGCACATGCAGCAAAGCTTGCCAAAATTGATCCCCACTGAAGGCCAAAAACAGAAAAGAAGGACCTACAAACACGCTGGAAAGGAGTCAACATCAAAGGAATTGCAATTGGAGGAGAAAAAAAGAAAATTTGGGAAATTTAATGACTCTAAGAAGTGGCCTGGGGTTTTAGCAGGTGCAGTGCAAACGACCAAAAGGTGCCAAACCTAGGCTCACAAATGTTGCAAAAGCAGGGGAAAAAGTCAAGGAGGAAGACACAACTTAGGGGGCAAGATATGAGGGACATGGCATGAATAATTAAAATAATAATAAAAAAAAAAAAAAAGAAAAAATCTTTCCCAAAGTCAAAGCCATCAAAATGCAGGCAGGCCATACGCCAGCAAGGGCAGGCACATGCAGCAAAGCTTGCCAAAATTGATCCCCACTGAAGGCCAAAACAGAAAAGAAGGACCTACAAACACGCTGGAAAGGAGTCAACATCAAAGGGAATTGCAATTGGAGGAGAAAAAAAGAAAATTTGGGAAATTTAGTGACTCTAAGAAAGTGGCCTGGGTTTATATCCGGCGCAGTGCAAAGGACCAAAAGATGCCAAAACTAAGCTCACAGATGTTGCAAAAGCAGGGGGAAAAAGTCAAGGAGGAAGACACAACTTAGGGGGGCAAGATATGAGGGACATGGCTTGAATACTTAAAATAATAAAAAAAAAAAAAAGAAAACATCTTTCCCAAAGTCAAAGCCATCAAAATGCAGGCAGGCCATACGCCACCAAGGGCAGGCACATGCCGCAAAGCTTGCCAAAATTGATCCCCACTGAAGGCCAAAACAGAAAAGAAGGACCTACAAACACGCTGGAAAGGAGTCAACATCAAAGGAATTGCAATTGGAGGAGAAAAAAAAAAAATGGGAAATTTAATGACTCTAAGAAAATGGCCTTGGGTTTATATCAGGTGCAGTGCAAAGGACCAAAAGGTGCCAAAACTAAGCTCACAGATGTTGCAAAAGCAGGGGAAAAAGTCAAGGAGGAAGACACAACTTAGGGGGGCAAGATATGAGGGACATGGCTATGAACACTTCAGAAAACAACCAAAAAAAAGAAAAATATCTTTCCCAAAGTCAAAGCCATCAAAGGCATGGCCTGCCATCAAGTGCAGGGACATGCACCAAAGATTCCTCTATTTGTCCCCATTGTAATCGCAAGATTCATTTTCCCCTTCCCGAAAGGAAATGAAATTTCCTTTCGGGAAGGGAAAAGGAATCTTGCGAATCCCAAAAGAAAGGCTTACAAACACTCTGGAAAGGAGATAGGTTCAAATGAAATGCAATCGAAAAAAGCAGAAAATTGGGAATTTTAGTCTCTTCAAATATAGGCTGTGAGGAAAATCAGCTGCATTGCAAAGGAACAAAAGGTGCGAAACCTAGGCTCACAAATGTTGGAAAAGCAGGGGAATAAGTCAAGGAGGAAGACACAACTTAGGTGGCAAGATATGAGGGACATGGCTTGAATACCTAAAATAATAAAAAAAAAAAAAAAGAAAACATCTTTCCCAAAGTCAAAGCCATCAAAATGCAGGCAGGCCATACGCCACCAAGGGCAGGCACATGCAGCAAAGCTTGCCAAAATTGATCCCCACTGAAGGCCAAAACAGAAAAGAAGGACTTGCAAACACGCTGGAATGGAGACAACATCAAAGGAATTGCAATTGGAGGAGAAAAAAAGAAAATTTGGGAAATTTAGTGACTCTAAGAAAATGGCCCGGGGTTTTATCAGGTGCAGTGCAAAGGACCAAAAGGTGCCAAAACTAAGCTCACAGATGTTGCAAAAGCAGGGGAAAAAGTCAAGGAGGAAGACACAACTTAGGGGGCAAGATATGAAGGACATGGCATGAATAATTAAAAATAATAAAAAAAAAAAAAGAAAAAAAAAATTTTTCCCAAAGTCAAAGCCATCAAAATGCAGGCAGGCCATACGCCACCAAGGGCAGGCACATGCAGCAAAGCTTGCCAAAATTGATCCCCACTGAAGGCCAAAACAGAAAAGAAGGACCTACAAACACGCTGGAAAGGAGTCAACATCAAAGGAATTGCAATTGGAGGAGAAAAAAAGAAAATTTGGGAAATTTAATGACTCTAAGAAGTGGCCTGGGGTTTTAGCAGGTGCAGTGCAAACGACCAAAAGGTGCCAAACCTAGGCTCACAAATGTTGCAAAAGCAGGGGAAAAAGTCAAGGAGGAAGACACAACTTAGGGGGCAAGATATGAGGGACATGGCATGAATAATTAAAATAATAATAAAAAAAAAAAAAAGAAAAAATCTTTCCCAAAGTCAAAGCCATCAAAAAGGCAGGCCATACGCCACCAAGGGCAGGCACATGCAGCAAAGCTTGCCAAAATTGATCCCCACTGAAGGCCAAAACAGAAAAGAAGGACCTACAAACACGCTGGAAAGGAGTCAACATCAAAGGAATTGCAATTGGAGGAGAAAAAAAGAAAATTTGGGAAATTTAGTGACTCTAAGAAAGTGGCCTGGGTTTATATCCGGCGCAGTGCAAAGGACCAAAATATGCCAAAACTAAGCTCACAGATGTTGCAAAAGCAGGGGAAAAAGTCAAGGAGGAAGACACAACTTAGGGGGCAAGATATGAGGGACATGGCATGAATAATTAAAATTATAAAAAAAAAAAAAAAGAAAAAATCTTTCCCAAAGTCAAAGCCATCAAAATGCAGGCAGGCCATACGCCACCAAGGGCAGGCACATGCAGCAAAGCTTGCCAATATTGATCCCCACTGAAGGCCAAAACAGAAAAGAAGGACCTACAAACACGCTGGAAAGGAGTCAACATCAAAGGAATTGCAATTGGAGGAGAAAAAAAGAAAATTTGGGAAATTTAGTGACTCTAAGAAAGTGGCCTGTTTTATATCCGGCGCAGTGCAAAGGACCAAAAGATGCCAAAAACTAAGCTCACAGATGTTGCAAAAGCTGGGGAAAAAGTCAAGGAGGAAGACACAACTTAGGTGGCAAGATATGAGGGACATGGCTTGAATACTTAAAATAATAAAAAAAAAAAAAAGAAAACATCTTTCCCAAAGTCAAAGCCATCAAAATGCAGGCAGGCCATACGCCACCAAGGGCAGGCACATGCCGCAAAGCTTGCCAAAATTGATCCCCACTGAAGGCCAAAAGAGAAAAGAAGGACCTACAAACACGCTGGAATGGAGACACCATCAAAGGAATTGCAATTGGAGGAGAAAAAACAAAAATGGGAAGTTTAATGACTCTAAGAAAATGGCCTGGGTTTATATGAGGTGCAGTGCAAAGGACCAAAGATGCCAAAACTAAGCTCACAGATGTTGCAAAAGCAGGGGAAAAAGTCAAGGAGGAAGACACAACTTAGGGGGCAAGATATGAGGGACATGGCATGAATAATTAAAACAAAAAAAAAAAAAAAAAAAAAAAAAAAATCTTTCCCAAAGTCAAAGCCATCAAAATGCAGGCAGGCCATACGCCAGCAAGGGCAGGCACATGCAGCAAAGCTTGCCAAAATTGATCCCCACTGAAGGCCAAAACAGAAAAGAAGGACTTGCAAACACGCTGGAATGGAGACAACATCAAAGGAATTGCAATTGGAGGAGAAAAAAAGAAAATTTGGGAAATTTAGTGACTCTAAGAAAATGGCCCGGGGTTTTATCAGGTGCAGTGCAAAGGACCAAAAGGTGCCAAAACTAAGCTCACAGATGTTGCAAAAGCAGGGGAAAAAAGTCAAGGAGGAAGACACAACTTAGGGGGCAAGATATGAAGGACATGGCATGAATACTTAAAACAAAAAAAAAAAAAAAAAAAAAAATCTTTCCCAAAGTCAAAGCCATCAAAATGCAGGCAGGCCATACGCCAGCAAGGGCAGGCACATGCAGCAAAGCTTGCCAAAATTGATCCCCACTGAAGGCCAAAACAGAAAAGAAGGACCTACAAACACGCTGGAAAGGAGTCAACATCAAAGGAATTGCAATTGGAGGAGAAAAAAAGAAAATTTGGGAAATTTATTGACTCTAAGAAGTGGCCTGGGGTTTTAGCAGGTGCAGTGCAAATGACCAAAAGGTGCCAAACCTAGGCTCACAAATGTTGCAAAAGCAGGGGAAAAAGTCAAGGAGGAAGACACAACTTAGGGGGCAAGATATGAGGGACATGGCATGAATAATTAAAATAATAATAAAAAAAAAAAAAAAAGAAAAAATTTTTTCCCAAAGTCAAAGCCATCAAAATGCAGGCAGGCCATACGCCACCAAGGGCAGGCACATGCAGCAAAGCTTGCCAAAATTGATCCCCACTGAAGGCCAAAACAGAAAAGAAGGACCTACAAACACGCTGGAAAGGAGTCAACATCAAAGGAATTGCAATTGGAGGAGAAAAAAAGAAAATTTGGGAAATTTAATGACTCTAAGAAGTGGCCTGGGGTTTTAGCAGGTGCAGTGCAAACGACCAAAAGGTGCCAAACCTAGGCTCACAAATGTTGCAAAAGCAGGGGAAAAAGTCAAGGAGGAAGACACAACTTAGGGGGCAAGATATGAGGGACATGGCATGAATAATTAAAATAATAATAAAAAAAAAAAAAAGAAAAAATCTTTCCCAAAGTCAAAGCCATCAAAATGCAGGCAGGCCATACGCCAGCAAGGGCAGGCACATGCAGCAAAGCTTGCCAAAATTGATCCCCACTGAAGGCCAAAACAGAAAAGAAGGACCTACAAACACGCTGGAAAGGAGTCAACATCAAAGGAATTGCAATTGGAGGAGAAAAAAAGAAAATTTGGGAAATTTAGTGACTCTAAGAAAGTGGCCTGGGTTTATATCCGGCGCAGTGCAAAGGACCAAAAGATGCCAAAACTAAGCTCACAGATGTTGCAAAAGCAGGGGAAAAAGTCAAGGAGGAAGACACAACTTAGGGGGCAAGATATGAGGGACATGGCTTGAATACTTAAAATAATAAAAAAAAAAAAAAGAAAACATCTTTCCCAAAGTCAAAGCCATCAAAATGCAGGCAGGCCATACGCCACCAAGGGCAGGCACATGCCGCAAAGCTTGCCAAAATTGATCCCCACTGAAGGCCAAAAGAGAAAAGAAGGACCTACAAACACGCTGGAAAGGAGTCAACATCAAAGGAATTGCAATTGGAGGAGAAAAAAAAAAAAATGGGAAATTTAATGACTCTAAGACAATGGCCTGGGTTTATATCAGGTGCAGTGCAAAGGACCAAAAGGTGCCAAAACTAAGCTCACAGATGTTGCAAAAGCAGGGGAAAAAGTCAAGGAGGAAGACACAACTTAGGGGGCAAGATATGAGGGACATGGCATGAACACTTCAGAAAACAACCAAAAAAAGAAAAATATCTTTCCCAAAGTCAAAGCCATCAAAGGCATGGCCTGCCATCAAGTGCAGGGACATGCACCAAAGATTCCTCTATTTTTCCCCATTGTAATCGCAAGATTCATTTTCCCTTCCCGAAAGGAAATGAAATTTCCTTTCGGGAAGGGAAAAGGAATCTTGCGAATCCCAAAAGAAAGGCTTACAAACACTCTGGAAAGGAGATAGGTTCAAATGAAATGCAATCGAAAAAAGCAGAAAATTGGGAATTTTAGTCTCTTCAAATATAGGCTGTGAGGAAATCAGCTGCATTGCAAAGGAACAAAAGGTGCGAAACCTAGGCTCACAAATGTTGCAAAAGCAGGGGAATAAGTCAAGGAGGAAGACACAACTTAGGTGGCAAGATATGAGGGACATGGCTTGAATACCTAAAATAATAAAAAAAAAAAAAAGAAAACATCTTTCCCAAAGTCAAAGCCATCAAAATGCAGGCAGGCCATACGCCAGAAAGGGCAGGCACATGCAGCAAAGCTTGCCAAAATTGATCCCCACTGAAGGCCAAAACAGAAAAGAAGGACTTGCAAACACGCTGGAATGGAGACAACATCAAAGGAATTGCAATTGGAGGAGAAAAAAAGAAAATTTGGGAAATTTAGTGACTCTAAGAAAATGGCCCGGGGTTTTATCAGGTGCAGTGCAAAGGACCAAAAGGTGCCAAAACTAAGCTCACAGATGTTGCAAAAGCAGGGGAAAAAGTCAAGGAGGAAGACACAACTTAGGGGGCAATATATGAAGGACATGGCATGAATAATTAAAATAATAAAAAAAAAAAAAGAAAAAAAAAAATTTTTCCCAAAGTCAAAGCCATCAAAATGCAGGCAGGCCATACGCCACCAAGGGCAGGCACATGCAGCAAAGCTTGCCAAAATTGATCCCCACTGAAGGCCAAAACAGAAAAGAAGGACCTACAAACACGCTGGAAAGGAGTCAACATCAAAGGAATTGCAATTGGAGGAGAAAAAAAGAAAATTTGGGAAATTTAATGACTCTAAGAAGTGGCCTGGGGTTTTAGCAGGTGCAGTGCAAACGACCAAAAGGTGCCAAACCTAGGCTCACAAATGTTGCAAAAGCAGGGGAAAAAGTCAAGGAGGAAGACACAACTTAGGGGGCAAGATATGAGGGACATGGCATGAATAATTAAAATAATAATAAAAAAAAAAAAAAGAAAAAATCTTTCCCAAAGTCAAAGCCATCAAAATGCAGGCAGGCCATACGCCACCAAGGGCAGGCCCATGCAGCAAAGCTTGCCAAAATTGATCCCCACTGAAGGCCAAAACAGAAAAGAAGGACCTACAAACACGCTGGAAAGGAGTCAACATCAAAGGAATTGCAATTGGAGGAGAAAAAAAGAAAATTTGGGAAATTTAGTGACTCTAAGAAAGTGGCCTGGGTTTATATCCGGCGCAGTGCAAAGGACCAAAATATGCCAAAACTAAGCTCACAGATGTTGCAAAAGCAGGGGAAAAAGTCAAGGAGGAAGACACAACTTAGGGGGCAAGATATGAGGGACATGGCATGAATAATTAAAATTATAAAAAAAAAAAAAAAAGAAAAAATCTTTCCCAAAGTCAAAGCCATCAAAATGCAGGCAGGCCATACGCCACCAAGGGCAGGCACATGCAGCAAAGCTTGCCAATATTGATCCCCACTGAAGGCCAAAACAGAAAAGAAGGACCTACAAACACGCTGGAAAGGAGTCAACATCAAAGGAATTGCAATTGGAGGAGAAAAAAAGAAAATTTGGGAAATTTAGTGACTCTAAGAAAGTGGCCTGTTTTTATATCCGGCGCAGTGCAAAGGACCAAAAGATGCCAAAACTAAGCTCACAGATGTTGCAAAAGCTGGGGAAAAAGTCAAGGAGGAAGACACAACTTAGGTGGCAAGATATGAGGGACATGGCTTGAATACTTAAAATAATAAAAAAAAAAAAAAGAAAACATCTTTCCCAAAGTCAAAGCCATCAAAATGCAGGCAGGCCATACGCCACCAAGGGCAGGCACATGCCGCAAAGCTTGCCAAAATTGATCCCCACTGAAGGCCAAAAGAGAAAAGAAGGACCTACAAACACGCTGGAATGGAGACACCATCAAAGGAATTGCAATTGGAGGAGAAAAAACAAAAATGGGAAGTTTAATGACTCTAAGAAAATGGCCTGGGTTTATATCAGGTGCAGTGCAAAGGACCAAAGATGCCAAAACTAAGCTCACAGATGTTGCAAAAGCAGGGGAAAAAGTCAAGGAGGAAGACACAACTTAGGGGGCAAGATATGAGGGACATGGCATGAATAATTAAAACAAAAAAAAAAAAAAAAAAAAAAAAAAATCTTTCCCAAAGTCAAAGCCATCAAAATGCAGGCAGGCCATACGCCACCAAGGGCAGGCACATGCAGCAAAGCTTGCCAAAATTGATCCCCACTGAAGGCCAAAACAGAAAAGAAGGACTTGCAAACACGCTGGAATGGAGACAACATCAAAGGAATTGCAATTGGAGGAGAAAAAAAGAAAATTTGGGAAATTTAGTGACTCTAAGAAAATGGCCCGGGGTTTTATCAGGTGCAGTGCAAAGGACCAAAAGGTGCCAAAACTAAGCTCACAGATGTTGCAAAAGCAGGGGAAAAAGTCAAGGAGGAAGACACAACTTAGGGGGCAAGATATGAAGGACATGGCATGAATACTTAAAAAAAAAAAAAAAAAAAAAAAAAAAATCTTTCCCAAAGTCAAAGCCATCAAAATGCAGGCAGGCCATACGCCAGCAAGGGCAGGCACATGCAGCAAAGCTTGCCAAAATTGATCCCCACTGAAGGCCAAAACAGAAAAGAAGGACCTACAAACACGCTGGAAAGGAGTCAACATCAAAGGAATTGCAATTGGAGGAGAAAAAAAGAAAATTTGGGAAATTTATTGACTCTAAGAAGTGGCCTGGGGTTTTAGCAGGTGCAGTGCAAATGACCAAAAGGTGCCAAACCTAGGCTCACAAATGTTGCAAAAGCAGGGGAAAAAGTCAAGGAGGAAGACACAACTTAGGGGGCAAGATATGAGGGACATGGCATGAATAATTAAAATAATAATAAAAAAAAAAAAAAAGAAAAAATCTTTCCCAAAGTCAAAGCCATCAAAATGCAGGCAGGCCATACGCCACCAAGGGCAGGCACATGCAGCAAAGCTTGCCAAAATTGATCCCCACTGAAGGCCAAAACAGAAAAGAACGACCTACAAACACGCTGGAAAGGAGTCAACATCAAAGGAATTGCAATTGGAGGAGAAAAAAAGAAAATTCGGGAAATTTAGTGACTCTAAGAAAGTGGCCTGGGTTTATATCCGGCGCAGTGCAAAGGACCAAAATATGCCAAAACTAAGCTCACAGATGTTGCAAAAGCAGGGGAAAAAGTCAAGGAGGAAGACACAACTTAGGTGGCAAGATATGAGGGACATGGCTTGAATACTTAAAATAATAAAAAAAAAAAAAAGAAAACATCTTTCCCAAAGTCAAAGCCATCAAAATGCAGGCAGGCCATACGCCACCAAGGGCAGGCTAATGCCGCAAAGCTTGCCAAAATTGATCCCCACTAAAGGCCAAAAGAGAAAAGAAGGACCTACAAACACGCTGGAATGGAGACAACATCAAAGGAATTGCAATTGGAGGAGAAAAAACAAAAATGGGAAATTTAATGACTCTAAGAAAATGGCCTGGGTTTATATCAGGTGCAGTGCAAAGGACCAAAAGATGCCAAAACTAAGCTCACAGATGTTGCAAAAGCAGGGGAAAAAGTCAAGGAGGAAGACACAACTTAGGGGGCAAGATATGAGGGACATGGCATGAATAATTAAAACAAAAAAAAAAAAAAAAAAAAAAATCTTTCCCAAAGTCAAAGCCATCAAAATGCAGGCAGGCCATACACCACCAAGGGCAGGCACATGCAGCAAAGCTTGCCAAAATTGATCCCCACTGAAGGCCAAAACAGAAAAGAAGGACTTGCAAACACGCTGGAATGGAGACAACATCAAAGGAATTGCAATTGGAGGAGAAAAAAAGAAAATTTGGGAAATTTACTGACTCTAAGAAAATGGCCCGGGGTTTTATCAGGTGCAGTGCAAAGGACCA
Organism: Artemisiospiza belli; assembly: GCA_021963965.1. Classification (NCBI taxonomy): domain Eukaryota; kingdom Metazoa; phylum Chordata; class Aves; order Passeriformes; family Passerellidae; genus Artemisiospiza; species Artemisiospiza belli. The sequence goes on from JAKDEW010000768.1 coordinate 11,002, forward strand.
AAAGGTGCCAAAACTAAGCTCACAGATGTTGCAAAGCAGGGGAAAAAGTCAAGGAGGAAGACACAACTTAGGGGGCAAGATATGAAGGACATGGCATGAATACTTAAAACAAAAAAAAAAAAAAAAAAGAAAATCTTTCCCAAAGTCAAAGCCATCAAAATGCAGGCAGGCCATACGCCACCAAGGGCAGGCACATGCAGCAAAGCTTGCCAAAATTGATCCCCACTGAAGGCCAAAACAGAAAAGAAGGACCTACAAACACGCTGGAAAGGAGTCAACATCAAAGGAATTGCAATTGGAGGAGAAAAAAAGAAAATTTGGGAAATTTATTGACTCTAAGAAGTGGCCTGGGGTTTTAGCAGGTGCAGTGCAAACGACCAAAAGGTGCCAAACCTAGGCTCACAAATGTTGCAAAAGCAGGGGAAAAAGTCAAGGAGGAAGACACAACTTAGGTGGCAAGATATGAGGGACATGGCATGAATAATTAAAATAATAATAAAAAAAAAAAAAAGAAAAAATCTTTCCCAAAGTCAAAGCCATCAAAATGCAGGCAGGCCATACACCACCAAGGGCAGGCACATGCAGCAAAGCTTGCCAAAATTGATCCCCACTGAAGGCCAAAACAGAAAAGAAGGACCTACAAACACGCTGGAAAGGAGTCAACATCAAAGGAATTGCAATTGGAGGAGAAAAAAAGAAAATTTGGGAAATTTATTGACTCTAAGAAGTGGCCTGGGGTTTTAGCAGGTGCAGTGCAAACGACCAAAAGGTGCCAAACCTAGGCTCACAAATGTTGCAAAAGCAGGGGAAAAAGTCAAGGAGGAAGACACAACTTAGGGAGCAAGATATGAGGGACATGGCATGAATAATTAAAATAATAATGAAAAAAAAAAAAAGAAAAAATATTTCCCAAAGTCAAAGCCATCAAAATGCAGGCAGGCCATACGCCACCAAGGGCAGGCACATGCAGCAAAGCTTGCCAAAATTGATCCCCACTGAAGGCCAAAACAGAAAAGAACGACCTACAAACACGCTGGAAAGGAGTCAACATCAAAGGAATTGCAATTGGAGGAGAAAAAAAGAAAATTTGGGAAATTTAGTGACACTTAGAAAGTTGCCTGGGGTTTTATCAGGTGCATTGCAAAGGACCAAAATATGCCAAAACTAAGCTCACAGATGTTGCAAAAGCAGGGGAAAAAGTCAAGGAGGAAGACACAACTTAGGTGGCAAGATACGAGGGACATGGCTTGAATACTTAAAATAATAAAAAAAAAAAAAAGAAAACATCTTTCCCAAAGTCAAAGCCATCAAAATGCAGGCAGGCCATACGCCACCAAGGGCAGGCACATGCCGTAAAGCTTGCCAAAATTGATCCCCACTGAAGGCCAAAACAGAAAAGAAGGACCTACAAACACGCTGGAATGGAGACACCATCAAAGGAATTGCAATTGGAGGAGAAAAAACAAAAATGGGAAATTTAGTGACTCTAAGAAAATGGCCTGGGTTTATATCAGGTGCAGTGCAAAGGACCAAAGATGCCAAAACTAAGCTAACAGATGTTGCAAAAGCAGGGGAAAAAGTCAAGGAGGAAGACACAACTTAGGGGGCAAGATATGAGGGACATGGCATGAATAATTAAAACAAAAAAAAAAAAAAAAAAAAAATCTTTCACAAAGTCAAAGCCATCAAAATACAGGCAGGCCATACGCCACCAAGGGCAGGCACATGCAGCAAAGCTTGCCAAAATTGATCCCCACTGAAGGCCAAAACAGAAAAGAAGGACTTGCAAACACGCTGGAATGGAGACAACATCAAAGGAATTGCAATTGGAGGAGAAAAAAAGAAAATTTGGGAAATTTAGTGACTCTAAGAAAATGGCCCGGGGTTTTATCAGGTGCAGTGCAAAGGACCAAAAGGTGCCAAAACTAAGCTCACAGATGTTGCAAAAGCAGGGGAAAAAGTCAAGGAGGAAGACACAACTTAGGGGGCAAGATATGAAGGACATGGCATGAATACTTAAAACAAAAAAAAAAAAAAAAAAAAAAAAATCTTTCCCAAAGTCAAAGCCATCAAAATGCAGGCAGGCCATACGCCACCAAGGGCAGGCACATGCAGCAAAGCTTGCCAAAATTGATCCCCACTGAAGGCCAAAACAGAAAAGAAGGACCTACAAACACGCTGGAAAGGAGTCAACATCAAAGGAATTGCAATTGGAGGAGAAAAAAAGAAAATTTGGGAAATTTATTGACTCTAAGAAGTGGCCTTGGGTTTTAGCAGGTGCAGTGCAAACGACCAAAAGGTGCCAAACCTAGGCTCACAAATGTTGCAAAAGCAGGGGAAAAAGTCAAGGAGGAAGACACAACTTAGGGGGCAAGATATGAGGGACATGGCATGAATAATTAAAATAATAAAAAAAAAAAAAAAAGAAAAAATCTTTCCCAAAGTCAAAGCCATCAAAATGCAGGCAGGCCATACGCCACCAAGGGCAGGCACATGCAGCAAAGCTTGCCAAAATTGATCCCCACTGAAGGCCAAAACAGAAAAGAAGGACCTACAAACACGCTGGAAAGGAGTCAACATCAAAGGAATTGCAATTGGAGGAGAAAAAAAGAAAATTTGGGAAATTTAGTGACTCTAAGAAAGTGGCCTGGGTTTATATCCGGCGCAGTGCAAAGGACCAAAATATGCCAAAAATTAAGCTCACAGATGTTGCAAAAGCAGGGGAAAAAGTCAAGGAGGAAGACACAACTTAGGGGGCAAGATATGAGGGACATGGCATGAATAATTAAAATTATAAAAAAAAAAAAAAAGAAAAAATCTTTCCCAAAGTCAAAGCCATCAAAATGCAGGCAGGCCATACGCCACCAAGGGCAGGCACATGCCGCAAAGCTTGCCAAAATTGATCCCCACTGAAGGCCAAAACAGAAAAGAAGGACCTACAAACACGCTGGAATGGAGACACCATCAAAGGAATTGCAATTGGAGGAGAAAAAACAAAAATGGGAAGTTTAATGACTCTAAGAAAATGGCCTGGGTTTATATCAGGTGCAGTGCAAAGGACCAAAGATGCCAAAACTAAGCTCACAGATGTTGCAAAAGCAGGGGAAAAAGTCAAGGAGGAAGACACAACTTAGGTGGCAAGATATGAGGGACATGGCATGAATAATTAAAACAAAAAAAAAAAAAAAAAAAAAAAAAATCTTTCCCAAAGTCAAAGCCATCAAAATGCAGGCAGGCCATACGCCACCAAGGGCAGGCACATGCAGCAAAGCTTGCCAAAATTGATCCCCACTGAAGGCCAAAACAGAAAAGAAGGACTTGCAAACACGCTGGAATGGAGACAACATCAAAGGAATTGCAATTGGAGGAGAAAAAAAGAAAATTTGGGAAATTTAGTGACTCTAAGAAAATGGCCCGGGGTTTTATCAGGTGCAGTGCAAAGGACCAAAAGGTGCCAAAACTAAGCTCACAGATGTTGCAAAAGCAGGGGAAAAAGTCAAGGAGGAAGACACAACTTAGGGGGCAAGATATGAAGGACATGGCATGAATACTTAAAATAATAAAAAAAAAAAAAAGAAAACATCTTTCCCAAAGTCAAAGCCATCAAAATGCAGGCAGGCCATACGCCACCAAGGGCAGGCACATGCCGTAAAGCTTGCCAAAATTGATCCCCACTGAAGGCCAAAACAGAAAAGAAGGACCTACAAACACGCTGGAATGGAGACACCATCAAAGGAATTGCAATTGGAGGAGAAAAAACAAAAATGGGAAATTTAATGACTCTAAGAAAATGGCCTGGGTTTATATCAGGTGCAATGCAAAGGACCAAAGATGCCAAAACTAAGCTCACAGATGTTGCAAAAGCAGGGGAAAAAGTCAAGGAGGAAGACACTACTTAGGGGGCAAGATATGAGGGACATGGCATGAATAATTAAAACAAAAAAAAAAAAAAAAAAAAATCTTTCACAAAGTCAAAGCCATCAAAATGCAGGCAGGCCATACGCCACCAACGGCAGGCACATGCAGCAAAGCTTGCCAAAATTGATCCCCACTGAAGGCCAAAACAGAAAAGAAGGACTTGCAAACACGCTGGAATGGAGACAACATCAAAGGAATTGCAATTGGAGGAGAAAAAAAGAAAATTTGGGAAATTTAGTGACTCTAAGAAAATGGCCCGGGGTTTTATCAGGTGCAGTGCAAAGGACCAAAAGGTGCCAAAACTAAGCTCACAGATGTTGCAAAAGCAGGGGAAAAAGTCAAGGAGGAAGACACAACTTAGGGGGCAAGATATGAAGGACATGGCATGAATAATTAAAATAATAAAAAAAAAAAAAAGAAAAAAAAAAATTTTTCCCAAAGTCAAAGCCATCAAAATGCAGGCAGGCCATACGCCACCAAGGGCAGGCCCATGCAGCAAAGCTTGCCAAAATTGATCCCCACTGAAGGCCAAAACAGAAAAGAAGGACCTACAAACACGCTGGAAAGGAGTCAACATCAAAGGAATTGCAATTGGAGGAGAAAAAAAGAAAATTTGGGAAATTTAATGACTCTAAGAAGTGGCCTGGGGTTTTAGCAGGTGCAGTGCAAACGACCAAAAGGTGCCAAACCTAGGCTCACAAATGTTGCAAAAGCAGGGGAAAAAGTCAAGGAGGAAGACACAACTTCGGGGGCAAGATATGAGGGACATGGCATGAATAATTAAAATAATAATAAAAAAAAAAAAAAGAAAAAATCTTTCCCAAAGTCAAAGCCATCAAAATACAGGCAGGCCATACGCCACCAAGGGCAGGCACATGCAGCAAAGCTTGCCAAAATTGATCCCCACTGAAGGCCAAAACAGAAAAGAAGGACCTACAAACACGCTGGAAAGGAATCAACATCAAAGGAATTGCAATTGGAGGAGAAAAAAAGAAAATTTGGGAAATTTAGTGACTCTAAGAAAGTGGCCTGGGTTTATATCCGGCGCAGTGCAAAGGACCAAAAGATGCCAAAACTAAGCTCACAGATGTTGCAAAAGCTGGGGAAAAAGTCAAGGAGGAAGACACAACTTAGGTGGCAAGATATGAGGGACATGGCTTGAATACTTAAAATAATAAAAAAAAAAAAAGAAAACATCTTTCCCAAAGTCAAAGCCATCAAAATGCAGGCAGGCCATACGCCACCAAGGGCAGGCACATGCCGCAAAGCTTGCCAAAATTGATCCCCACTGAAGGCCAAAAGAGAAAAGAAGGACCTACAAACACGCTGGAATGGAGACAACATCAAAGGAATTGCAATTGGAGGAGAAAAAACAAAAATGGGAAATTTAATGACTCTAAGAAAATGGCCTGGGTTTATATCAGGTGCAGTGCAAAGGACCAAAAGATGCCAAAACTAAGCTCACAGATGTTGCAAAAGCAGGGGAAAAAGTCAAGGAGGAAGACACATCTTAGGGGGCAAGATATGAGGGACATGGCATGAATAATTAAAAAAAAAAAAAAAAAAAAAAAAAAAATCTTTCCCAAAGTCAAAGCCATCAAAATGCAGGCAGGCCATACGCCAGCAAGGGCAGGCACATGCAGCAAAGCTTGCCAAAATTGATCCCCACTGAAGGCCAAAACAGAAAAGAAGGACTTGCAAACACGCTGGAAAGGAGTCAACATCAAAGGAATTGCAATTGGAGGAGAAAAAAAGAAAATTTGGGAAATTTACTGACTCTAAGAAGTGGCCTGGGGTTTTATCTGGTGCAGTGCAAAGGACCAAAAGGTGCCAAACCTAGGCTCACAAATGTTGCAAAAGCAGGGGAAAAAGTCAAGGAGGAAGACACAACTTAGGGGGCAAGATATGAGGGACATGGCATGAATAATTAAAATAATAATAAAAAAAAAAAAAAGAAAAAATCTTTCCCAAAGTCAAAGCCATCAAAATGCAGGCAGGCCATACGCCACCAAGGGCAGGCACATGCAGCAAAGCTTGCCAAAATTGATCCCCACTGAAGGCCAAAACAGAAAAGAAGGACCTACAAACACGCTGGAAAGGAGTCAACATCAAAGGAATTGCAATTGGAGGAGAAAAAAAGAAAATTTGGGAAATTTATTGACTCTAAGAAGTGGCCTGGGGTTTTAGCAGGTGCAGTGCAAACGACCAAAAGGTGCCAAACCTAGGCTCACAAATGTTGCAAAAGCAGGGGAAAAAGTCAAGGAGGAAGACACAACTTAGGGGGCAAGATATGAGGGACATGGCATGAATAATTAAAATAATAATAAAAAAAAAAAGAAAACATCTTTCCCAAAGTCAAAGCCATCAAAATGCAGGCAGGCCATACGCCACCAAGGGCAGGCACATGCCGTAAAGCTTGCCAAAATTGATCCCCACTGAAGGCCAAAACAGAAAAGAAGGACCTACAAACACGCTGGAATGGAGACACCATCAAAGGAATTGCAATTGGAGGAGAAAAAAAGAAAATTTGGGAAATTTAATGACTCTAAGAAGTGGCCTGGTGTTTTAGCAGGTGCAGTGCAAACGACCAAAAGGTGCCAAACCTAGGCTCACAGATGTTGCAAAAGCAGGGGAAAAAGTCAAGGAGGAAGACACAACTTAGGGGGCAAGATATGAGGGACATGGCATGAACACTTCAGAAAACAACCAAAAAAAGAAAAATATCTTTCCCAAAGTCAAAGCCATCAAAGGCATGGCCTGCCATCAAGTGCAGGGACATGCACCAAAGATTCCTCTATTGGTCCCCATTGTAATCGCAAGATTCATTTTCCCTTCCCGAAAGGAAATGAAATTTCCTTTCGGGAAGGGAAAAGGAATCTTGCGAATCCCAAAAGAAAGGCTTACAAACACTCTGGAAAGGAGATAGGTTCAAATGAAATGCAATCGAAAAAAGCAGAAAATTGGGAATTTTAGTCTCTTCAAATATAGGCTGTGAGGAAATCAGCTGCATTGCAAAGGAACAAAAGGTGCCAAACCTAGGCTCACAAATGTTGCAAAAGCAGGGGAATAAGTCAAGGAGGAAGACACAACTTAGGTGGCAAGATATGAGGGACATGGCTTGAATACCTAAAATAATAAAAAAAAAAAAAAGAAAACATCTTTCCCAAAGTCAAAGCCATCAAAATGCAGGCAGGCCATACGCCACCAAGGGCAGGCACATGCAGCAAAGCTTGCCAAAATTGATCCCCACTGAAGGCCAAAAGAGAAAAGAAGGACTTGCAAACACGCTGGAATGGAGACAACATCAAAGGAATTGCAATTGGAGGAGAAAAAAAGAAAATGGGAAATTTAATGACTCTAAGAAAATGGCCTGGATTTATATCAGGTGCAGTGCAAAGGACCAAAAGATGCCAAAACTAAGCTCACAGATGTTGCAAAAGCAGGGGAAAAAGTCAAGGAGGAAGACACAACTTAGGGGGCAAGATATGAGGGACATGGCATGAATAATTAAAAAAAAAAAAAAAAAAAAAAAAAAAATCTTTCCCAAAGTCAAAGCCATCAAAATGCAGGCAGGCCATACGCCAGCAACGGCAGGCACATGCAGCAAAGCTTGCCAAAATTGATCCCCACTGAAGGCCAAAACAGAAAAGAAGGAGTTGCAAACACGCTGGAAAGGAGTCAACATCAAAGGAATTGCAATTGGAGGAGAAAAAAAGAAAATTTGGGAAATTTATTGACTCTAAGAAGTGGCCTGGGGTTTTATCTGGTGCAGTGCAAAGGACCAAAAGGTGCCAAACCTAGGCTCACAAATGTTGCAAAAGCAGGGGAAAAAGTCAAGGAGGAAGACACAACTTAGGGGGCAAGATATGAGGGACATGGCATGAATAATTAAAATAATAATAAAAAAAAAAAAAAGAAAAAATCTTTCCCAAAGTCAAAGCCATCAAAATGCAGGCAGGCCATACGCCACCAAGGGCAGGCACATGCAGCAAAGCTTGCCAAAATTGATCCCCACTGAAGGCCAAAACAGAAAAGAAGGACCTACAAACACGCTGGAAAGGAGTCAACATCAAAGGAATTGCAATTGGAGGAGAAAAAAAGAAAATTTGGGAAATTTATTGACTCTAAGAAGTGGCCTGGGGTTTTAGCAGGTGCAGTGCAAACGACCAAAAGGTGCCAAACCTAGGCTCACAAATGTTGCAAAAGCAGGGGAAAAAGTCAAGGAGGAAGACACAACTTAGGGGGCAAGATATGAGGGACATGGCATGAATAATTAAAATAATAATAAAAAAAAAAAGAAAACATCTTTCCCAAAGTCAAAGCCATCAAAATGCAGGCAGGCCATACGCCACCAAGGGCAGGCACATGCAGCAAAGCTTGCCAAAATTGATCCCCACTGAAGGCCAAAACAGAAAAGAAGGACCTACAAACACGCTGGAATGGAGACACCATCAAAGGAATTGCAATTGGAGGAGAAAAAACAAAAATGGGAAATTTAATGACTCTAAGAAAATTGCCTGGGTTTATATCAGGTGCAGTGCAAAGGACCAAAGATGCCAAAACTAAGCTCACAGATGTTGCAAAAGCAGGGGAAAAAGTCAAGGAGGAAGACACAACTTAGGGGGCAAGATATGAGGGACATGGCATGAATAATTAAAACAAAAAAAAAAAAAAAAAAAAAAAATCTTTCACAAAGTCAAAGCCATCAAAATGCAGGCAGGCCATACGCCACCAAGGGCAGGCACATGCCGCAAAGCTTGCCAAAATTGATCCCCACTGAAGGCCAAAACAGAAAAGAAGGACTTGCAAACACGCTGGAATGGAGACAACATCAAAGGAATTGGAATTGGAGGAGAAAAAAAGAAAATGGGAAATTTAATGACTCTAAGAAAATGGCCTGGGTTTATATCAGGTGCAGTGCAAAGGACCAAAAGGTGCCAAAACTAAGCTCACAGATGTTGCAAAAGCAGGGGAAAAAGTCAAGGAGGAAGACACAAGTTAGGGGGCAAGATATGAGGGACATGGCATGAACACTTCAGAAAACAACCAAAAAAAGAAAAATATCTTTCCCAAAGTCAAAGCCATCAAAGGCATGGCCTGCCATCAAGTGCAGGGACATGCACCAAAGATTCCTCTATTTGTCCCCATTGTAATCGCAAGATTCATTTTCCCTTCCCGAAAGGAAATGAAATTTCCTTTCGGGAAGGGAAAAGGAATCTTGCGAATCCCAAAAGAAAGGCTTACAAACACTCTGGAAAGGAGATAGGTTCAAATGAAATGCAATCGAAAAAAGCAGAAAATTGGGTATTTTAGTCTCTTCAAATATAGGCTGTGAGGAAATCAGCTGCATTGCAAAGGAACAAAAGGTGCCAAACCTAGGCTCACAAATGTTGCAAAAGCAGGGGAATAAGTCAAGGAGGAAGACACAACTTAGGTGGCAAGATATGAGGGACATGGCTTGAATACCTAAAATAATAAAAAAAAAAAAAAGAAAACATCTTTCCCAAAGTCAAAGCCATCAAAATGCAGGCAGGCCATACGCCACCAAGGGCAGGCACATGCAGCAAAGCTTGCCAAAATTGATCCCCACTGAAGGCCAAAACAGAAAAGAAGGACTTGCAAACACGCTGGAATGGAGACAACATCAAAGGAATTGCAATTGGAGGAGAAAAAAAGAAAATGGGAAATTTAATGACTCTAAGAAAATGGCCTGGGTTTATATCAGGTGCAGTGCAAAGGACCAAAAGGTGCCAAAACTAAGCTCACAGATGTTGCAAAAGCAGGGGAAAAAGTCAAGGAGGAAGACACAACTTAGGGGGCAAGATATGAGGGACATGGCATGAACACTTCAGAAAACAACCAAAAAAAGAAAAATATCTTTCCCAAAGTCAAAGCCATCAAAGGCATGGCCTGCCATCAAGTGCAGGGACATGCACCAAAGATTCCTCTATTGGTCCCCATTGTAATCGCAAGATTCATTTTCCCTTCCCGAAAGGAAATGAAATTTCCTTTCGGGAAGGGAAAAGGAATCTTGCGAATCCCAAAAGAAAGGCTTACAAACACTCTGGAAAGGAGATAGGTTCAAATGAAATGCAATCGAAAAAAGCAGAAAATTGGGTATTTTAGTCTCTTCAAATATAGGCTGTGAGGAAATCAGCTGCATTGCAAAGGAACAAAAGGTGCGAAACCTAGGCTCACAAATGTTGCAAAAGCAGGGGAATAAGTCAAGGAGGAAGACACAACTTAGGTGGCAAGATATGAGGGACATGGCTTGAATACCTAAAATAATAAAAAAAAAAAAAAGAAAACATCTTTCCCAAAGTCAAAGCCATCAAAATGCAGGCAGGCCATACGCCAGAAAGGGCAGGCACATGCAGCAAAGCTTGCCAAAATTGATCCCCACTGAAGGCCAAAACAGAAAAGAAGGACTTGCAAACACGCTGGAATGGAGACACCATCAAAGGAATTGCAATTGGAGGAGAAAAAAAGAAAATTTGGGAAATTTAGTGACTCTAAGAAAATGGCCCGGGGTTTTATCAGGTGCAGTGCAAAGGACCAAAAGATGCCAAAACTAAGCTCACAGATGTTGCAAAAGCAGGGGAAAAAGTCAAGGAGGAAGACACAACTTAGGGGGCAAGATATGAAGGACATGGCATGAATACTTAAAATAAAAAAAAAAAAAAAGAGAAAAAAAAAAATCTTTCCCAAAGTCAAAGCCATCAAAATGCAGGCAGGCCATACGCCACCAAGGGCAGGCACATGCAGCAAAGCTTGCCAAAATTGATCCCCACTGAAGGCCAAAACAGAAAAGAAGGACCTACAAACACGCTGGAAAGGAGTCAACATCAAAGGATTTGCAATTGGAGGAGAAAAAAAGAAAATTTGGGAAATTTAATGACTCTAAGAAGTGGCCTGGGGTTTTAGCAGGTGCAGTGCAAACGACCAAAAGGTGCCAAACCTAGGCTCACAAATGTTGCAAAAGCAGGGGAAAAAGTCAAGGAGGAAGACACAACTTAGGGGGCAAGATATGAGGGACATGGCATGAATAATTAAAATAATAATAAAAAAAAAAAAAAGAAAAAATCTTTCCCAAAGTCAAAGCCATCAAAATGCAGGCAGGCCATACGCCACCAAGGGCAGGCACATGCAGCAATGCTTGCCAAAATTGATCCCCACTGAAGGCCAAAACAGAAAAGAAGGACCTACAAACACGCTGGAAAGGAGTCAACATCAAAGGAATTGCAATTGGAGGAGAAAAAAAGAAAATTTGGGAAATTTAGTGACTCTAAGAAAGTGGCCTGGGTTTATATCCGGCGCAGTGCAAAGGACCAAAAGATGCCAAAACTAAGATCACAGATGTTGCAAAAGCAGGGGAAAAAGTCAAGGAGGAAGACACAACTTAGGGGGCAAGATATGAGGGACATGGCATGAACACTTCAGAAAACAACCAAAAAAAGAAAAAAATCATTCCCAAAGTCAAAGCCATCAAAGGCATGGCCTGCCATCAAGTGCAGGGACATGCACCAAAGATTCCTCTATTGGTCCCCATTGAAATCGCAAGATTCCTTTTCACTTCCCGAAAGGAAATGAAATTTCCTTTCGGGAAGGGAAAAGGAATCTTGCGAATCCCAAAAGAAAGGCTTACAAACACTCTGGAAAGGAGATAGGTTCAAATGAAATGCAATTGAAAAAAGCAGAAAATCGGGAATTTTAGTCTCTACAAAAAATAGGCTGAGAGGAAATCAGCTGCACTGCAAAGGACCAAAAGGTGACAAAACTAAGCTCACAGATGTTGCAAAAGCAGGGGAAAAAGTCAAGGAGGAAGACACAACTTAGGGGGCAAGATATGAGGGACATGGCATGAACACTTCAGAAAACAACCAAAAAAAGAAAAAAATCTTTCCCAAAGTCAAAGCCATCAAAGGCATGGCCTGCCATCAAGTGCAGGCACATGCACCAAAGATTCCTCTATTGGTTCCCATTGTAATCGCAAGATTCCTTTTCCCTTCCCGAAAGGAAATGAAATTTCCTTTCGGGAAGGGAAAAGGAATCTTGCGAATCCCAAAAGAAAGGCTTACAAACACTCTGGAAAGGAGATAGGTTCAAATGAAATGCAATTGAAAAAAGCAGAAAATTGGGAATTTTAGTCTCTTCAAAAAATAGGCTGTGAGGAAATCAGCTGCATTGCAAAGGACCAAAAGGTGCCAAACCTAGGCTCACAAATGTTGCAAAAGCAGGGGAATAAGTCAAGGAGGAAGACACAACTTAGGGGGCAAGATATGAGGGACATGGCATGAATACTTGAAATAATAATAAAAAAAAAAAAAAAGAAAAAATCCTTCCCAAAGTCAAAGCCATCAAAATGCAGGCAGGCCATACGCCACCAAGGGCAGGCACATGCCGCAAAGCTTGCCAAAATTGATCCCCACTGAAGGCCAAAACAGAAAAGAAGGACCTACAAACACGCTGGAAAGGAGTCAACATCAAAGGATTTGCAATTGGAGGAGAAAAAAAGAAAATTTGGGAAATTTAGTGACTCTAAGAAACTGGCCTGGGGTTTTAGCAGGTGCAGTGCAAAGGACCAAAAGGTGCCTAAACTAAGCTCACAGGTGTTGCAAAAGCAGGGGAAAAAGTCAAGGAGGAAGACACAACTTAGGGAGCAAGATATGAGGGACATGGCATGAATACTTAAAACAAAAAAAAAAAAAAAAAAGAAAAACCTTTCCCAAAGTCAAAGCCATCAAAATGCAGGCAGGCCATATGCCACCAAGGGCAGGCACTTGCAGCAAAGCTTGCCAAAATTGATCCCCACTGAAGGCCAAAACAGAAAAGAAGGACCTACAAACACGCTGGAATGGAGACACCATCAAAGGAATTGCAATTGGAGGAGAAAAAAACAAAAATGGGAAATTTAATGACTCTAAGAAAATGGCCTGGGTTTATATCAGGTGCAGTGCAAAGGACCAAAATATGCCAAAACTAAGCTCACAGATGTTGCAAAAGCAGGGGAAAAAGTCAAGGAGGAAGACACAACTTAGGGGGCAAGATATGAAGGACATGGCATGAATACTTAAAAAAAACAACAAAAAAAATAATAGAAAAAATCTTTCCCAAAGTCAAAGCCATCAAAATGCAGGCAGGCCATACGCCACCAAGGGCAGGCCCATGCAGCAAAGCTTGCCAAAATTGATCCCCACTGAAGGCCAAAACAGAAAAGAAGGACCTACAAACACGCTGGAAAGGAGTCAACATCAAAGGAATTGCAATTGGAGGAGAAAAAAAGAAAATTTGGGAAATTTAGTGACTCTTAGAAAGTTGCCTGGGGTTTTATCAGGTGCAGTGCAAAGGACCAAAAGGTGCCAAAACTAAGCTCACAGATGTTGCAAAAGCAGGGGAAAAAGTCAAGGAGGAAGACACAACTTAGGGGGCAAGATATGAGGGACATGGCATGAACACTTCAGAAAACAACCCAAAAAAGAAAAAAATCTTTCCCAAAGTCAAAGCCATCAAAGGCATGGCCTGCCATCAAGTGCAGGGACATGCACCAAAGATTCCTCTATTGGTCCCCATTGAAATCGCAAGATTCCTTTTCACATCCCGAAAGGAAATGAAATTTCCTCTCGGGAAGGAAACAGGAATCTTGCGAATCCCAAATGAAAGGCTTACAAACACTCTGGAAAGGAGATAGTTTCAAATGAAATGCAATTGAAAAAAGCAGAAAAGCGGGAATTTTAGTCTCTACAAAAAATAGGCTGAGAGGAAATCAGCTGCATTGCAAAGGACCAAAAGGTGCCAAAACTAAGCTCACAGATGTTGCAAAAGCAGGGGAAAAAGTCAAGGAGGAAGACACAACTTAGGGGGCAAGATATGAGGGACATGGCATGAACACTTCAGAAAACAACCAAAAAAAGAAAAAAATCTTTCCCAAAGTCAAAGCCATCAAAGGCATGGCCTGCCATCAAGTGCAGGGACATGCACCAAAGATTCCTCTATTGGTCCCCATTGTAATCGCAAGATTCCTTTTCCCTTCCTGAAAGGAAATGAAATTTCCTTTCGGGAAGGGAAAAGGAATCTTGCGAATCCCAAAAGAAAGGCTTACAAACACTCTGGAAAGGAGATAGGTTCAAATGAAATGCAATTGAAAAAAGCAGAAAATCGGGAATTTTAGTCTCTACAAAAAATATGCTGAGAGGAAATCAGCTGCATTGCAAAGGACCAAAAGGTGCCAAAACTAAGCTCACAGATGTTGCAAAAGCAGGGGAAAAAGTCAAGGAGGAAGACACAACTTAGGGGGCAAGATATGAGGGACATGGCATGAATACTTAAAATAATAATAAAAAAAAAAAAAAGAAAAAATCTTTCCCAAAGTCAAAGCCATCAAAATGCAGGCAGGCCATACGCCACCAAGGGCAGGCACATGCAGCAAAGCTTGCCAAAATTGATCCCCACTGAAGGCCAAAACAGAAAAGAAGGACCTACAAACACGCTGGAAAGGAGTCAACATCAAAGGATTTGCAATTGGAGGAGAAAAAAAGAAAATTTGGGAAATTTAATGACTCTAAGAAACTGGCCTGGGATTTTAGCAGGTGCAGTGCAAAGGACCAAAAGGTGCCTAAACTAAGCTCACAGGTGTTGCAAAAGCAGGGGAAAAAGTCAAGGAGGAAGACACAACTTAGGGAGCAAGATATGAGGGACATGGCATGAATACTTAAAACAAAAAAAAAAAAAAAAGAAAAACCTTTCCCAAAGTCAAAGCCATCAAAATGCAGGCAGGCCATATGCCACCAAGGGCAGGCACTTGCAGCAAATCTTGCCAAAATTGATCCCCACTGAAGGCCAAAAGAGAAAAGAAGGACCTACAAACACGCTGGAATGGAGACACCATCAAAGGAATTGCAATTGGAGGAGAAAAAAAGAAAATTTGGGAAATTTAGTGACTCTAAGAAAATGGCCTGGGTTTATATCAGGTGCAGTGCAAAGGACCAAAAGGTGCCAAAACTAAGCTCACAGATATTGCAAAAGCAGGGGAAAAAGTCAAGGAGGAAGACACAACTTAGGGGGCAAGATATGAAGGACATGGCATGAATAATTAAAATAATAAAAAAAAAAAAAGAAAAAAAAAAATTTTTCCCAAAGTCAAAGCCATCAAAATGCAGGCAGGCCATACGCCACCAAGGGCAGGCACATGCAGCAAAGCTTGCCAAAATTGATCCCCACTGAAGGCCAAAACAGAAAAGAAGGACCTACAAACACGCTGGAAAGGAGTCAACATCAAAGGAATTGCAATTGGAGGAGAAAAAAAGAAAATTTGGGAAATTTAATGACTCTAAGAAGTGGCCTGGGGTTTTAGCAGGTGCAGTGCAAACGACCAAAAGGTGCCAAACCTAGGATCACAAATGTTGCAAAAGCAGGGGAAAAAGTCAAGGAGGAAGACACAACTTAGGGGGCAAGATATGAGGGACATGGCATGAATAATTAAAATAATAATAAAAAAAAAAAAAAGAAAACATCTTTCCCAAAGTCAAAGCCATCAAAATGCAGGCAGGCCATACGCCACCAAGGGCAGGCACATGCAGCAAAGCTTGCCAAAATTGATCCCCACTGAAGGCCAAAACAGAAAAGAAGGACCTACAAACACGCTGGAAAGGAGTCAACATCAAAGGAATTGCAATTGGAGGAGAAAAAAAGAAAATTTGGGAAATTTAGTGACTCTAAGAAAGTGGCCTGGGTTTATATCCGGCGCAGTGCAAAGGACCAAAAGATGCCAAAACTAAGCTCACAGATGTTGCAAAAGCAGGGGAAAAAGTCAAGGAGGAAGACACAACTTAGGGGGCAAGATATGAGGGACATGGCTTGAATACTTAAAATAATAAAAAAAAAAAAAAGAAAACATCTTTCCCAAAGTCAAAGCCATCAAAATGCAGGCAGGCCATACGCCACCAAGGGCAGGCACATGCCGCAAAGCTTGCCAAAATTGATCCCCACTGAAGGCCAAAAGAGAAAAGAAGGACCTACAAACACGCTGGAATGGAGACAACATCAAAGGAATTGCAATTGGAGGAGAAAAAAAAAAAAAGGGAAATTTAATGACTCTAAGAAAATGGCCTGGGTTTATATCAGGTGCAGTGCAAAGGACCAAAAGATGCCAAAACTAAGCTCACAGATGTTGCAAAAGCAGGGGAAAAAGTCAAGGAGGAAGACACAACTTAGGGGGCAAGATATGAAGGACATGGCATGAATAATTAAAATAATAAAAAAAAAAAAAAAAAAAAAAATTTTTCCCAAAGTCAAAGCCATCAAAATGCAGGCAGGCCATACGCCAGCAAGGGCAGGCACATGCAGCAAAGCTTGCCAAAATTGATCCCCACTGAAGGCCAAAACAGAAAAGAAGGACCTACAAACACGCTGGAAAGGAGTCAACATCAAAGGAATTGCAATTGGAGGAGAAAAAAAGAAAATTTGGGAAATTTAATGACTCTAAGAAGTGGCCTGGGGTTTTAGCAGGTGCAGTGCAAACGACCAAAAGGTGCCAAACCTAGGCTCACAAATGTTGCAAAAGCAGGGGAAAAAGTCAAGGAGGAAGACACAACTTAGGGGGCAAGATATGAGGGACATGGCATGAATAATTAAAATAATAATAAAAAAAAAAAAAAGAAAAAATCTTTCCCAAAGTCAAAGCCATCAAAATGCAGGCAGGCCATACGCCACCAAGGGCAGGCCCATGCAGCAAAGCTTGCCAAAATTGATCCCCACTGAAGGCCAAAACAGAAAAGAAGGACCTACAAACACGCTGGAAAGGAGTCAACATCAAAGGAATTGCAATTGGAGGAGAAAAAAAGAAAATTTGGGAAATTTAGTGACTCTTAGAAAGTTGCCTGGGGTTTTATCAGGTGCATTGCAAAGGACCAAAATATGCCAAAACTAAGCTCACAGATGTTGCAAAAGCAGGGGAAAAAGTCAAGGAGGAAGACACAACTTAGGGGGCAAGATATGAGGGACATGGCATGAACACTTCAGAAAACAACCAAAAAAAGAAAAATATCTTTCCCAAAGTCAAAGCCATCAAAGGCATGGCCTGCCATCAAGTGCAGGGACATGCACCAAAGATTCCTCTATTGGTTCCCATTGTAATCGCAAGATTCCTTTTCCCTTCCCGAAAGGAAATGAAATTTCCTTTCGGGAAGGGAAAAGGAATCTTGCGAATCCCAAAAGAAAGGCTTACAAACACTCTGGAAAGGAGATAGGTTCAAATGAAATGCAATCGAAAAAAACAGAAAATCGGGAATTTTAGTCTCTTCAAATATAGGCTGTGAGGAAATCAGCTGCATTGCAAAGGAACAAAAGGTGCCAAACCTAGACTCACAAATGTTGCAAAAGCAGGGGAATAAGTCAAGGAGGAAGACACAACTTAGGTGGCAAGATATGAGGGACATGGCTTGAATACTTAAAATAATAAAAAAAAAAAAAAGAAAACATCTTTCCCAAAGTCAAAGCCATCAAAATGCAGGCAGGCCATACGCCACCAAGGGCAGGCACATGCAGCAAAGCTTGCCAAAATTGATCCCCACTGAAGGCCAAAACAGAAAAGAAGGACTTGCAAACACGCTGGAATGGAGACAACATCAAAGGAATTGCAATTGGAGGAGAAAAAAAGAAAATGGGAAATTTAATGACTCTAAGAAAATGGCCTGGGTTTATATCAGGTGCAGTGCAAAGGACCAAAAGATGCCAAAACTAAGCTCACAGATGTTGCAAAAGCAGGGGAAAAAGTCAAGGAGGAAGACACAACTTAGGGGGCAAGATATGAGGGACATGGCATGAATAATTAAAAAAAAAAAAAAAAAAAAAAAAAAATTCTTTCCCAAAGTCAAAGCCATCAAAATGCAGGCAGGCCATACGCCAGCAAGGGCAGGCACATGCAGCAAAGCTTGCCAAAATTGATCCCCACTGAAGGCCAAAACAGAAAAGAAGGACCTACAAACACGCTGGAAAGGAGTCAACATCAAAGGAATTGCAATTGGAGGAGAAAAAAAGAAAATTTGGGAAATTTAATGACTCTAAGAAGTGGCCTGGGGTTTTAGCAGGTGCAGTGCAAACGACCAAAAGGTGCCAAACCTAGGCTCACAAATGTTGCAAAAGCAGGGGAAAAAGTCAAGGAGGAAGACACAACTTAGGGGGCAAGATATGAGTGACATGGCATGAATAATTAAAATAATAATAAAAAAAAAAAAAAGAAAAAATCTTTCCCAAAGTCAAAGCCATCAAAATGCAGGCAGGCCATACGCCACCAAGGGCAGGCACATGCAGCAATGCTTTCCAAAATTGATCCCCACTGAAGGCCAAAACAGAAAAGAAGGACCTACAAACACGCTGGAAAGGAGTCAACATCAAAGGAATTGCAATTGGAGGAGAAAAAAAGAAAATTTGGGAAATTTAGTGACTCTAAGAAAGTGGCCTGGGTTTATATCCGGCGCAGTGCAAAGGACCAAAAGATGCCAAAACTAAGCTCACAGATGTTGCAAAAGCAAGGGAAAAAGTCAAGGAGGAAGACACAACTTAGGGGGCAAGATATGAGGGACATGGCATGAACACTTCAGAAAACAACCAAAAAAAGAAAAAAATCATTCCCAAAGTCAAAGCCATCAAAGGCATGGCCTGCCATCAAGTGCAGGGACATGCACCAAAGATTCCTCTATTGGTCCCCATTGAAATCGCAAGATTCCTTTTCACTTCCCGAAAGGAAATGAAATTTCCTTTCGGGAAGGGAAAAGGAATCTTGCGAATCCCAAAAGAAAGGCTTACAAACACTCTGGAAAGGAGATAGGTTCAAATGAAATGCAATTGAAAAAAGCAGAAAATCGGGAATTTTAGTCTCTACAAAAAATAGGCTGAGAGGAAATCAGCTGCATTGCAAAGGACCAAAAGGTGCCAAAACAAAGCTCACAGATGTTGCAAAAGCAGGGGAAAAAGTCAAGGAGGAAGACACAACTTAGGGGGCAAGATATGAGGGACATGGCATGAACACTTCAGAAAACAACCAAAAAAAGAAAAAAATCATTCCCAAAGTCAAAGCCATCAAAGGCATGGCCTGCCATCAAGTGCAGGGACATGCACCAAAGATTCCTCTATTGGTCCCCATTGAAATCGCAAGATTCCTTTTCCCTTCCCGAAAGGAAATGAAATTTCCTTTCGGGAAGGGAAAAGGAATCTTGCGAATCCCAAAAGAAAGGCTTACAAACACTCTGGAAAGGAGATAGGTTCAAATGAAATGCAATTGAAAAAAGCAGAAAATCGGGAATTTTAGTCTCTACAAAAAATAGGCTGAGAGGAAATCAGCTGCATTGCAAAGGACCAAAAGGTGCCAAAACTAAGCTCACAGATGTTGCAAAAGCAGGGGAAAAAGTCAAGGAGGAAGACACAACTTAGGGGGCAAGATATGAGGGACATGGCATGAACACTTCAGAAAACAACCAAAAAAAGAAAAAAATCTTTCCCAAAGTCAAAGCTATCAAAGGCATGGCCTGCCATCAAGTGCAGGCACATGCACCAAAGATTCCTCTATTGGTTCCCATTGTAATCGCAAGATTCCTTTTCCCTTCCCGAAAGGAAATGAAATTTCCTTTCGGGAAGGGAAAAGGAATCTTGCGAATCCCAAAAGAAAGGCTTACAAACACTCTGGAAAGGAGATAGGTTCAAATGAAATGCAATTGAAAAAAGCAGAAAATTGGGAATTTTAGTCTCTTCAAAAAATAGGCTGTGAGGAAATCAGCTGCATTGCAAAGGACCAAAAGGTGCCAAACCTAGGCTCACAAATGTTGCAAAAGCAGGGGAATAAGTCAAGGAGGAAGACACAACTTAGGGGGCAAGATATGAGGGACATGGCATGAATACTTGAAATAATAATAAAAAAAAAAAAAAAGAAAAAATCCTTCCCAAAGTCAAAGCCATCAAAATGCAGGCAGGCCATACGCCACCAAGGGCAGGCACATGCCGCAAATCTTGCCAAAATTGATCCCCACTGAAGGCCAAAACAGAAAAGAAGGACCTACAAACACGCTGGAAAGGAGTCAACATCAAAGGATTTGCAATTGGAGGAGAAAAAAAGAAAATTTGGGAAATTTAATGACTCTAAGAAACTGGCCTGGGGTTTTAGCAGGTGCAGTGCAAAGGACCAAAAGGTGCCTAAACTAAGCTCACAGGTGTTGCAAAAGCAGGGGAAAAAGTCAAGGAGGAAGACACAACTTAGGGAGCAAGATATGAGGGACATGGCATGAATACTTACAACAAAAAAAAAAAAAAAAAAGATAAACCTTTCCCAAAGTCAAAGCCATCAAAATGCAGGCAGGCCATATACCACCAAGGGCAGGCACTTGCAGCAAAGCTTGCCAAAATTGATCCCCACTGAAGGCCAAAAGAGAAAAGAAGGACCTACAAACACGCTGGAATGGAGACACCATCAAAGGAATTGCAATTGGAGGAGAAAAAACAAAAATGGGAAATTTAATGACTCTAAGAAAATGGCCCGGGATAATATCAGGTGCAGTGCAAAGGACCAAAATATGCCAAAACTAAGCTCACAGATGTTGCAAAAGCAGGGGAAAAAGTCAAGGAGGAAGACACAACTTAGGGGGCAAGATATGAAGGACATGGCATGAATACTTAAAAAAAACAACAAAAAAAATAATAGAAAAAATCTTTCCCAAAGTCAAAGCCATCAAAATGCAGGCAGGCCATACGCCACCAAGGGCAGGCCCATGCAGCAAAGCTTGCCTAAATTGATCCCCACTGAAGGCCAAAACAGAAAAGAAGGACCTACAAACATGCTGGAAAGGAGTCAACATCAAAGGAATTGCAATTGGAGGAGAAAAAAAGAAAATTTGGGAAATTTAGTGACTCTTAGAAAGTTGCCTGGGGTTTTATCAGGTGCAGTGCAAAGGACCAAAAGGTGCCAAAACAAAGCTCACAGATGTTGCAAAAGCAGGGGAAAAAGTCAAGGAGGAAGACACAACTTACGGGGCAAGATATGAGGGACATGGCATGAACACTTCAGAAAACAACCCAAAAAAGAAAAAAATCTTTCACAAAGTCAAAGCCATCAAAGGCATGGCCTGCCATCAAGTGCAGGGACATGCACCAAAGATTCCTCTATTGGTCCCCATTGAAATCGCAAGATTCCTTTTCACTTCCCGAAAGGAAATGAAATTTCCTTTCGGGAAGGAAACAGGAATCTTGCGAATCCCAAATGAAAGGCTTACAAACACTCTGGAAAGGAGATAGGTTCAAATGAAATGCAATTGAAAAAAGCAGAAAATCGGGAATTTTAGTCTCTACAAAAAATAGGCCTTTAGGAAATCAGCTGCATTGCAAAGGACCAAAAGGTGGCAGAACTAAGCTCACAGATGTTGCAAAAGCAGGGGAAAAAGTCAAGGAGGAAGACACAACTTAGGGGGCAAGATATGAGGGACATGGCATGAACACTTCAGAAAACAACCAAAAAAAGAAAAAAATCTTTCCCAAAGTCAAAGCCATCAAAGGCATGGCCTGCCATCAAGTGCAGGGACATGCACCAAAGATTCCTCTATTGGTCCCCATTGTAATCGCAAGATTCCTTTTCCCTTCCCGAAAGGAAATGAAATTTCCTTTCGGGAAGGGAAAAGGAATCTTGCGAATCCCAAAAGAAAGGCTTACAAACACTCTGGAAAGGAGATAGGTTCAAATGAAATGCAATTGAAAAAAGCAGAAAATCGGGAATTTTAGTCTCTACAAAAAATATGCTGAGAGGAAATCAGCTGCATTGCAAAGGACCAAAAGGTGCCAAAACTAAGCTCACAGATGTTGCAAAAGCAGGGGAAAAAGTCAAGGAGGAAGACACAACTTAGGGGGCAAGATATGAGGGACATGGCATGAATAATTAAAATAATAATAAAAAAAAAAAAAAGAAAAAATCTTTCCCAAAGTCAAAGCCATCAAAATGCAGGCAGGCCATACGCCAGCAAGGGCAGGCACATGCCGCAAAGCTTGCCAAAATTGATCCCCACTGAAGGCCAAAACAGAAAAGAAGGACCTACAAACACGCTGGAAAGGAGTCAACATCAAAGGATTTGCAATTGGAGGAGAAAAAAAGAAAATTTGGGAAATTTAATGACTCTAAGAAACTGGCCTGGGATTTTAGCAGGTGCAGTGCAAAGGACCAAAAGGTGCCTAAACTAAGCTCACAGGTGTTGCAAAAGCAGGGGAAAAAGTCAAGGAGGAAGACACAACTTAGGGAGCAAGATATGAGGGACATGGCATGAATACTTAAAACAAAAAAAAAAAAAAAAGAAAAACCTTTCCCAAAGTCAAAGCCATCAAAATGCAGGCAGGCCATATGCCACCAAGGGCAGGCACTTGCAGCAAATCTTGCCAAAATTGATCCCCACTGAAGGCCAAAAGAGAAAAGAAGGACCTGCAAACACGCTGGAATGGAGACACCATCAAAGGAATTGCAATTGGAGGAGAAAAAACAAAAATGGGAAATTTAATGACTCTAAGAAAATGGCCTGGGTTTATATCAGGTGCAGTGCAAAGGACCAAAATATGCCAAAACTAAGCTCACAGATGTTGCAAAAGCAGGGGAAAAAGTCAAGGAGGAAGACACAACTTAGGGGGCAAGATATGAGGGACATGGCATGAATACTTAAAATAATACAAAAAAAAAAAAGAAAAAAAAAAATCTTTCCCAAAGTCAAAGACATCAAAATGCAGGCAGGCCATACGCCACCAAGGGCAGGAACATGCAGCAAAGCTTGCCAAAATTGATCCCCACTGAAGGCCAAAACAGAAAAGAAGGACCTACAAACACGCTGGAAAGGAATCAACATCAAAGGAATTGCAATTGGAGGAGAAAAAAAGAAAATTTGGGAAATTTAATGACTCTAAGAAGTGGCCTGGGGTTTTAGCAGGTGCAGTGCAAACGACCAAAAGGTGCCAAACCTAGGCTCACAAATGTTGCAAAAGCAGGGGAAAAAGTTAAGGAGGAAGACACATCTTAGGGGGCAAGATATGAGGGACATGGCATGAATAATTAAAATAATAATAAAGAAAAAAAAAAAAAGAAAAAATCTTTCCCAAAGTCAAAGCCATCAAAATGCAGGCAGGCCATACGCCACCAAGGGCAGGCACATGCAGCAAAGCTTGCCAAAATTGATCCCCACTGAAGGCCAAAACAGAAAAGAAGGACCTACAAACACGCTGGAAAGGAGTCAACATCAAAAGAAATGCAATTGGAGGAGAAAAAAAGAAAATTTGGGAAATTTAGTGACTCTAAGAAAGTGGCCTGGGTTTATATCAGGTGCAGTGCAAAGGACCAAAAGATGCCAAAACTAAGCTCACAGATGTTGCAAAAGCTGGGGAAAAAGTCAAGGAGGAAGACACAACTTAGGTGGCAAGATATGAGGGACATGGCTTGAATACTTAAAATAATAAAAAAAAAAAAAAGAAAACATCTTTCCCAAAGTCAAAGCCATCAAAATGCAGGCAGGCCATACGCCACCAAGGGCAGGCACATGCCGCAAAGCTTGCCAAAATTGATCCCCACTGAAGGCCAAAACAGAAAAGAAGGACCTACAAACACGCTGGAAAGGAGTCAACATCAAAGGAATTGCAATTGGAGGAGAAAAATGAAAATTTGGGAAATTTAGTGACTCTAAGAAAGTGGCCTGGGTTTATATCCGGAGCAGTGCAAAGGACCAAAAGATGCCAAAACTAAGCTCACAGATGTTGCAAAAGCTGGGGAAAAAGTCAAGGAGGAAGACACAACTTAGGGGGCAAGATATGAGGGACATGGCTTGAATATTAAAATAATAAAAAAAAAAAAAAGAAAACATCTTTCCCAAAGTCAAAGCCATCAAAATGCAGGCAGGCCATACGCCACCAAGGGCAGGCACATGCCGCAAAGCTTGCCAAAATTGATCCCCACTGAAGGCCAAAACAGAAAAGAAGGACCTACAAACACGCTGGAAAGGAGTCAACATCAAAGGAATTGCAATTGGAGGAGAAAAAAAGAAAATTTGGGAAATTTAGTGACTCTTAGAAAGTTGCCTGGGGTTTTATCAGGTGCAGTGCAAAGGACCAAAAGGTGCCAAAACTAAGCTCACAGATGTTGCAAAAGCAGGGGAAAAAGTCAAGGAGGAAGACACAACTTAGGGGGCAAGATATGAGGGACATGGCATGAACACTTCAGAAAACAACCAAAAAAAGAAAAAAATCATTCCCAAAGTCAAAGCCATCAAAAGGCATGGCCTGCCATCAAGTGCAGGGACATGCACCAAAGATTCCTCTATTGGTCCCCATTGAAATCGCAAGATTCCTTTTCACTTCACGAAAGGAAATGAAATTTCCTTTCGGGAAGGGAAAAGGAATCTTGCGAATCCCAAAAGAAAGGCTTACAAACACTCTGGAAAGGAGATAGGTTCAAATGAAATGCAATTGAAAAAAGCAGAAAATCGGGAATTTTAGTCTCTACAAAAAATAGGCTGAGAGGAAATCAGCCACATTGCAAAGGACCAAAAGGTGCCAAAACTAAGCTCACAGATGTTGCAAAAGCAGGGGAAAAAGTCAAGGAGGAAGACACAACATAGGGGGCAAGATATGAGGGACATGGCATGAATACTTAAAACCAAAAAAAAAAGAAAAACCTTTCCCAAAGTCAAAGCCATCAAAATGCAGGCAGGCCATATGCCACCAAGGGCAGGCACTTGCAGCAAAGCTTGCCAAAATTGATCCCCACTGAAGGCCAAAAGAGAAAAGAAGGACCTACAAACACGCTGGAATGGAGACACCATCAAAGGAATTGCAATTGGAGGAGAAAAAACAAAAATGGGAAATTTAATGACTCTAAGAAAATGGCCCGGGATAATATCAGGTGCAGTGCAAAGGACCAAAATATGCCAAAACTAAGCTCACAGATGTTGCAAAAGCAGGGGAAAAAGTCAAGGAGGAAGACACAACTTAGGGGGCAAGATAGGAAGGACATGGCATGAATACTTAAAAAAAAAACAAAAAAAAAAATAGAGAAAATCTTTCCCAAAGTCAAAGCCATCAAAATGCAGGCAGGCCATACGCCACCAAGGGCAGGCACATGCAGCAAAGCTTGCCAAAATTGATCCCCACTGAAGGCCAAAACAGAAAAGAAGGACCTACAAACACGCTGGAAAGGAGTCAACATCAAAGGAATTGCAATTGGAGGAGAAAAAAAGGAAATTTGGGAAATTTAGTGACTCTTAGAAAGTTGCCTGGGGTTTTATCTGGTGCAGTGCAAAGGACCAAAAGGTGCCAAAACTAAGCTCACAGATGTTGCAAAAGCAGGGGAAAAAGTCAAGGAGGAAGACACAACTTAGGGGGCAAGATATGAGGGACATGGCATGAATACTTAAAATAATAATATAAAAAAAAAAAAAGAAAAAATCTTTCCCAAAGTCAAAGCCATCAAAATGCAGGCAGGCCATATGCCACCAAGGGCAGGCACATGCCGCAAAGCTTGCCAAAATTGATCCCCACTGAAGGCCAAAACAGAAAAGAAGGACCTACAAACACGCTGGAAAGGAGTCAACATCAAAGGAATTGCAATTGGAGGAGAGAAAAAGAAAATTTGGGAAATTTAATGACTCTAAGAAAATGGCCCGGGGTTTTATCAGGTGCAGTGCAAAGGACCAAACGGTGCCAAAACTAAGCTCACAGATGTTGCAAAAGCAGGGGAAAATGTCAAGGAGGAAGACACAACTTAGGGGGCAAGATATGAAGGACATGGCATGAATACTTAAACAACAAAAAAAATAATAGAAAAAATCTTTCCCAAAGTCAAAGCCATCAAAATGCAGGCAGGCCATACGCCACCAAGGGCAGGCACATGCAGCAAAGCTTGCCAAAATTGATCCCCACTGAAGGCCAAAACAGAAAAGAAGGACCTACAAACACGCTGGAAAGGAGTCAACATCAAAGGAATTGCAATTGGAGGAGAAAAAAAGAAAATTTGGGAAATTTAGTGACTCTAAGAAAATGGCCTGGGGTTTTGTCTGGTGCAGTGCAAAGGACCAAAAGGTGCCAAAACTAAGCTCACAGATGTTGCAAAAGCAGGGGAAAAAGTCAAGGAGGAAGACACAACTTAGGGGGCAAGATATGAGGGACATGGCATGAACACTTCAGAAAACAACCAAAAAAAGAAAAAAATCTTTCCCAAAGTCAAAGCCATCAAAGGCATGGCCTGCCATCAAGTGCAGGGACATGCACCAAAGATTCCTCTATTGGTCCCCATTGTAATCGCAAGATTCCTTTTCCCTTCCCGAAAGGAAATGAAATTTCCTTTCGGGAAGGGAAAAGGAATCTTGTGAATCCCAAAAGAAAGGCTTACAAACACTCTGGAAAGGAGATAGGTTCAAATGAAATGCAATTGAAAAAAGCAGAAAATTGGGAATTTTAGTCTCTTCAAAAAATAGGCTGTGAGGAAATCAGCTGCATTGCAAAGGACCAAAAGGTGCCAAACCTAGGCTCACAAATGTTGCAAAAGCAGGGGAATAAGTCAAGGAGGAAGACACAACTTAGGGGGCAAGATATGAGGGACATGGCATGAATACTTAAAATAATAATTAAAAAAAAAAAAAAGAAAAAATCTTTCCCAAAGTCAAAGCCATCAAAATGCAGGCAGGCCATACGCCACCAAGGGCAGGCACATGCAGCAAAGCTTGCCAAAATTGATCCCCACTGAAGGCCAAAACAGAAAAGAAGGACCTACAAACACGCTGGAAAGGAGTCAACATCAAAGGATTTGCAATTGGAGGAGAAAAAAAGAAAATCTGGGAAATTTAATGACTCTAAGAAACTGGCCTGGGATTTTAGCAGGTGCAGTGCAAAGGACCAAAAGGTGCCTAAACTAAGCTCACAGATGTTGCAAAAGCAGGGGAAAAAGTCAAGGAGGAAGACACAACTTAGGGGGCAAGATATGAGGGACATGGCATGAATACTTAAAACAAAAAAAAAAAAAAAAAGAAAAAATCTTTCCCAAAGTCAAAGCCATCAAAATGCAGGCAGGCCATACGCCAGCAAGTGCAGGCACATGCAGCAAATCTTGCCAAATTTGATCCCCACTGAAGGCCAAAACAGAAAAGAAGGACTTGCAAACACGCTGGAATGGAGACAACATCAAAGGAATTGCAATTGGAGGAGAAAAAAAGAAAATTTGGGAAATTTAGTGACTCTAAGAAAATGGCCCGGGGTTTTATCAGGTGCAGTGCAAAGGACCAAAAGGTGCCAAAACTAAGCTCACAGATGTTGCAAAAGCAGGGGAAAAAGTCAAGGAGGAAGACACAACTTAGGGGGCAAAATATGAAGGACATGGCATGAATACTTAAAATAATAAAAAAAAAAAAAAAAAAAAAAAAACCTTTCCCAAAGTCAAAGCCATCAAAACGCAGGCAGGCCATACGCCACCAAGGGCAGGCCCATGCAGCAAAGCTTGCCAAAATTGATCCCCACTGAAGGCCAAAACAGAAAAGAAGGACCTACAAACACGCTGGAAAGGAGTCAACATCAAAGGAATTGCAATTGGAGGAGAAAAAAAGAAAATTTGGGAAATTTAATGACTCTAAGAAGTGGCCTGGGGTTTTAGCAGGTGCAGTGCAAACGACCAAAAGGTGCCAAACCTAGGCTCACAAATGTTGCAAAAGCAGGGGAAAAAGTCAAGGAGGAAGACACAACTTAGGGGGCAAGATATGAGGGACATGGCATGAATAATTAAAATAATAATAGAGAAAAAAAAAAAAAGAAAAAATCTTTCCCAAAGTCAAAGCCATCAAAATGCAGGCAGGCCATACGCCACCAAGGGCAGGCACATGCAGCAAAGCTTGCCAAAATTGATCCCCACTGAAGGCCAAAACAGAAAAGAAGGACCTAAAAACACGCAGGAAAGGAGTCAACATCAAAGGAATTGCAATTGGAGGAGAAAAATGAAAATTTGGGAAATTTAGTGACTCTAAGAAAGTGGCCTGGGTTTATATCCGGAGCAGTGCAAAGGACCAAAAGATGCCAAAACTAAGCTCACAGATGTTGCAAGAGCTGGGGAAAAAGTCAAGGAGGAAGACAAAACTTAGGGGGCAAGATATGAGGGACATGGCTTGAATATTAAAATAATAAAAAAAAAAAAAAGAAAACATCTTTCCCAAAGTCAAAGCCATCAAAATGCAGGCAGGCCATACGCCACCAAGGGCAGGCACATGCCGCAAAGCTTGCCAAAATTGATCCCCACTGAAGGCCAAAACAGAAAAGAAGGACCTACAAACACGCTGGAAAGGAGTCAACATCAAAGGTATTGCAATTGGAGGAGAAAAAAAGAAAATTTGGGAAATTTAGTGACTCTTAGAAAGTTGCCTGGGGTTTTATCAGGTGCAGTGCAAAGGACCAAAAGGTGCCAAAACTAAGCTCACAGATGTTGCAAAAGCAGGGGAAAAAGTCAAGGAGGAAGACACAACTTAGGGGGCAAGATATGAGGGACATGGCATGAACACTTCAGAAAACAACCAAAAAAAGAAAAAAATCTTTCCCAAAGTCAAAGCCATCAAAAGGCATGGCCTGCCATCAAGTGCAGGGACATGCACCAAAGATTCCTCTATTGGTCCCCATTGAAATCGCAAGATTCCTTTTCACTTCACGAAAGGAAATGAAATTTCCTTTCGGGAAGGGAAAAGGAATCTTGCGAATCCCAAAAGAAAGGCTTACAAACACTCTGGAAAGGAGATAGGTTCAAATGAAATGCAATTGAAAAAAGCAGAAAATCGGGAATTTTAGTCTCTACAAAAAATAGGCTGAGAGGAAATCAGCCACATTGCAAAGGACTAAAAGGTGCCAAAACTAAGCTCACAGATGTTGCAAAAGCAGGGGAAAAAGTCAAGGAGGAAGACACAACTTAGGGGGCAAGATATGAGGGACATGGCATGAATACTTAAAATAATAATAAAAAAAAAAAAAAGAAAAAATCTTTCCCAAAGTCAAAGCCATCAAAATGCAGGCAGGCCATACACCAGCAAGGGCAGGCACATGCAGCAAAGCTTGCCAAAATTGATCCCCACTGAAGGCCAAAACAGAAAAGAAGGACCTACAAACACGCTGGAAAGGAGTCAACATCAAAGGATTTGCAATTGGAGGAGAAAAAAAGAAAATTTGGGAAATTTAATGACTCTAAGAAACTGGCCTGGGGTTTTAGCAGGTGCAGTGCAAAGGACCAAAAGGTGCCTAAACTAAGCTCACAGATGTTGCAAAAGCAGGGGAAAAAGTCAAGGAGGAAGACACAACTTAGGGAGAAAGATATGAGGGACATGGCATGAATACTTAAAACAAATAAAAAAAGAAAAACCTTTCCCAAAGTCAAAGCCATCAAAATGCAGGCAGGCCATATGCCACCAAGGGCAGGCACTTGCAGCAAAGCTTGCCAAAATTGATCCCCACTGAAGGCCAAAAGAGAAAAGAAGGACCTACAAACACGCTGGAATGGAGACACCATCAAAGGAATTGCAATTGGAGGAGAAAAAACAAAAATGGGAAATTTAATGACTCTAAGAAAATGGCCCGGGATAATATCAGGTGCAGTGCAAAGGACCAAAATATGCCAAAACTAAGCTCACAGATGTTGCAAAAGCAGGGGAAAAAGTCAAGGAGGAAGACACAACTTAGGGGGCAAGATATGAAGGACATGGCATGAATACTTAAAAAAAAAACAAAAAAAATAATAGAGAAAATCTTTCCCAAAGTCAAAGCCATCAAAATGCAGGCAGGCCATACGCCACCAAGGGCAGGCCCATGCAGCAAAGCTTGCCAAAATTGATCCCCACTGAAGGCCAAAACAGAAAAGAAGGACCTACAAACACGCTGGAAAGGAGTCAACATCAAAGGAATTGCAATTGGAGGAGAAAAAAAGAAAATTTGGGAAATTTAGTGACTCTAAGAAACTGGCCTGGGGTTTTAGCAGGTGCAGTGCAAAGGACCAAACGGTGCCAAAACTAAGCTCACAGATGTTGCAAAAGCAGGGGAAAAAGTCAAGGAGGAAGACACAACTTAGGGGGCAAGATATGAGGGACATGGCATGAATAATTAAAAAAATAATATAAAAAAAAAAAAAAAAAAATCTTTCCCAAAGTCAAAGCCATCAAAATGCAGGCAGGCCATACGCCACCAAGGGCAGGCACATGCAGCAATGCTTGCCAAAATTGATCCCCACTGAAGGCCAAAACAGAAAAGAAGGACCTACAAACACGCTGGAAAGGAATGAACATCAAAGGAATTGCAATTGGAGGAGAAAAAAAGAAAATTTGGGAAATTTAGTGACTCTAAGAAAATGGCCTGGTTTTATATCAGGTGCAGTGCAAAGGACCAAAAGATGCCAAAACTAAGCTCACAGATGTTGCAAAAGCAGGGGAAAAAGTCAAGGAGGAAGACACAACTTAGGGGGCAAGATATGAGGGACATGGCTTGAATACTTAAAATAATAAAAAAAAAAAAAAGAAAACATCTTTCCCAAAGTCAAAGCCATCAAAATGCAGGCAGGCCATACGCCACCAAGGGCAGGCACATGCCGCAAAGCTTGCCAAAATTGATCCCCACTGAAGGCCAAAAGAGAAAAGAAGGACCTACAAACACGCTGGAAAGGAGTCAACATCAAAGGAATTGCAATTGGAGGAGAGAAAAAGAAAATTTGGGAAATTTAGTGACTCTAAGAAAATGGCCCGGGGTTTTATCAGGTGCAGTGCAAAGGACCAAACGGTGCCAAAACTAAGCTCACAGATGTTGCAAAAGCAGGGGAAAAAGTCAAGGAGGAAGACACAACTTAGGGGGCAAGATATGAAGGACATGGCATGAATACTTAAACAACAAAAAAAATAATAGAAAAAATCTTTCCCAAAGTCAAAGCCATCAAAATGCAGGCAGGCCATACGCCACCAAGGGCAGGCCCATGCAGCAAAGCTTGCCAAAATTGATCCCCACTGAAGGCCAAAACAGAAAAGAAGGACCTACAAACACGCTGGAAAGGAGTCAACATCAAAGGAATTGCAATTGGAGGAGAAAAAAAGAAAATTTGGGAAATTTAGTGACTCTTAGAAAGTTGCCTGGGGTTTTATCTGGTGCAGTGCAAAGGACCAAAAGGTGCCAAAACTAAGCTCACAGATGTTGCAAAAGCAGGGGAAAAAGTCAAGGAGGAAGACACAACTTAGGGGGCAAGATATGAAGGACATGGCATGAACACTTCAGAAAACAACCAAAAAAAGAAAAAAATCTTTCCCAAAGTCAAAGCCATCAAAGGCATGGCCTGCCATCAAGTGCAGGGACATGCACCAAAGATTCCTCTATTGGTCCCCATTGTAATCGCAAGATTCCTTTTCCCTTCCCGAAAGGAAATGAAATTTCCTTTCGGGAAGGGAAAAGGAATCTTGTGAATCCCAAAAGAAAGGCTTACAAACACTCTGGAAAGGAGATAGGTTCAAATGAAATGCAATTGAAAAAAGCAGAAAATTGGGAATTTTAGTCTCTTCAAAAAAAAAGCTGTGAGGAAATCAGCTGCATTGCATAGGACCAAAAGGTGCCAAACCTAGGCTCACAAATGTTGCAAAAGCAGGGGAAAAAGTCAAGGAGGAAGACACAACTTAGGGGGCAAGATATGAGGGACATGGCATGAATACTTAAAATAATAATAAAAAAAAAAAAAAAGAAAAAATCTTTCCCAAAGTCAAAGCCATCAAAATGCAGGCAGGCCATATGCCACCAAGGGCAGGCACTTGCAGCAAAGCTTGCCAAAATTGATCCCCACTGAAGGCCAAAAGAGAAAAGAAGGACCTACAAACACGCTGGAATGGAGACACCATCAAAGGAATTGCAATTGGAGGAGAAAAAACAAAAATGGGAAATTTAATGACTCTAAGAAAATGGCCTGGGTTTATATCAGGTGCAGTGCAAAGGACCAAAATATGCCAAAACTAAGCTCACAGATGTTGCAAAAGCAGGGGAAAAAGTCAAGGAGGAAGACACAACTTAGGGGGCAAGATATGAGGGACATGGCATGAATACTTAAAACAAAAAAAAAAAAAAAAAGAAAAAATCTTTCCCAAAGTCAAAGCCATCAAAATGCAGGCAGGCCATACGCCAGCAAGTGCAGGCACATGCAGCAAATCTTGCCAAATTTGATCCCCACTGAAGGCCAAAACAGAAAAGAAGGACTTGCAAACACGCTGGAATGGAGACAACATCAAAGGAATTGCAATTGGAGGAGAAAAAAAGAAAATTTGGGAAATTTAGTGACTCTAAGAAAATGGCCCGGGGTTTTATCAGGTGCAGTGCAAAGGACCAAAAGGTGCCAAAACTAAGCTCACAGATGTTGCAAAAGCAGGGGAAAAAGTCAAGGAGGAAGACACAACTTAGGGGGCAAGATATGAAGGACATGGCATGAATACTTAAAATAATAAAAAAAAAAAAAGAAAAAAAAAAATCTTTCCCAAAGTCAAAGCCATCAAAATGCAGGCAGGCCATACGCCAGCAAGGGCAGGAACATGCAGCAAAGCTTGCCAAAATTGATCCCCACTGAAGGCCAAAACAGAAAAGAAGGACCTACAAACACGCTGGAAAGGAGTCAACATCAAAGGAATTGCAATTGGAGGAGAAAAAAAGAAAATTTGGGAAATTTAATGACTCTAAGAAGTGGCCTGGGGTTTTAGCAGGTGCAGTGCAAACGACCAAAAGGTGCCAAACCTAGGCTCACAAATGTTGCAAAAGCAGGGGAAAAAGTCAAGGAGGAAGACACAACTTAGGGAGCAAGATATGAGGGACATGGCATGAATAATTAAAATAATAATAGAGAAAAAAAAAAAAAGAAAAAATCTTTCCCAAAGTCAAAGCCATCAAAATGCAGGCAGGCCATACGCCACCAAGGGCAGGCACATGCAGCAAAGCTTGCCAAAATTGATCCCCACTGAAGGCCAAAACAGAAAAGAAGGACCTACAAACACGCAGGAAAGGAGTCAACATCAAAGGAATTGCAATTGGAGGAGAAAAAAAGAAAATTTGGGAAATTTAGTGACTCTAAGAAAGTGGCCTTTGTTTATATCCGGAGCAGTGCAAAGGACCAAAAGATGCCAAAACTAAGCTCACAGATGTTGCAAAAGCTGGGGAAAAAGTCAAGGAGGAAGACACAACTTAGGTGGCAAGATATGAGGGACATGGCTTGAATATTAAAACAAATAAAAAAAAAAAAAAGAAAACATCTTTCCCAAAGTCAAAGCCATCAAAATGCAGGCAGGCCATACGCCACCAAGGGCAGGCACATGCCGCAAAGCTTGCCAAAATTGATCCCCACTGAAGGCCAAAACAGTAAAGAAGGACCTACAAACACGCTGGAAAGGAGTCAACATCAAAGGAATTGCAATTGGAGGAGAGAAAAAGAAAATTTGGGAAATTTAGTGACTCTAAGAAAATGGCCCGGGGTTTTATCAGGTGCAGTGCAAAGGACCAAAATATGCCAAAACTAAGCTCACAGATGTTGCAAAAGCAGGGGAAAAAGTCAAGGAGGAAGACACAACTTAGGGGGCAAGATATGAAGGACATGGCATGAATACTTAAACAACAAAAAAAATAATAGAAAAAATCTTTCCCAAAGTCAAAGCCATCAAAATGCAGGCAGGCCATACGCCACCAAGGGCAGGCCCATGCAGCAAAGCTTGCCAAAATTGATCCCCACTGAAGGCCAAAACAGAAAAGAAGGACCTACAAACACGCTGGAAAGGAGTCAACATCAAAGGAATTGCAATTGGAGGAGAAAAAAAGAAAATTTGGGAAATTTAGTGACTCTTAGAAAGTTGCCTGGGGTTTTATCTGGTGCAGTGCAAAGGACCAAAAGGTGCCAAAACTAAGCTCACAGATGTTGCAAAAGCAGGGGAAAAAGTCAAGGAGGAAGACACAACTTAGGGGGCAAGATATGAGGGACATGGCATGAACACTTCAGAAAACAACCAAAAAAAGAAAAAAATCTTTCCCAAAGTCAAAGCCATCAAAAGGCATGGCCTGCCATCAAGTGCAGGGACATGCACCAAAGATTCCTCTATTGGTCCCCATTGAAATCGCAAGATTCCTTTTCACTTCACGAAAGGAAATGAAATTTCCTTTCGGGAAGGGAAAAGGAATCTTGCGAATCCCAAAAGAAAGGCTTACAAACACTCTGGAAAGGAGATAGGTTCAAATGAAATGCAATTGAAAAAAAGCAGAAAATCGGGAATTTTAGTCTCTACAAAAAATAGGCTGAGAGGAAATCAGCTGCATTGCAAAGGACCGAAAGGTGCCAAAACTAAGCTCACAGATGTTGCAAAAGCAGGGGAAAAAGTCAACGAGGAAGACACAACTTAGGGGGCAAGATATTTGGGACATGGCATGAACACTTCAGAAAACAACCAAAAAAAGAAAAAAATCTTTCCCAAAGTCAAAGCCATCAAAGGCATGGCCTGCCATCAAGTGCAGGGACATGCACCAAAGATTCCTCTATTGGTCCCCATTGAAATCGCAAGATTCCTTTTCACTTCCCGAAAGGAAATGAAATTTCCTTTCGGGAAGGGAAAAGGAATCTTGCGAATCCCAAAAGAAAGGCTTACAAACACTCTGGAAAGGAGATAGGTTCAAATGAAATGCAATTGAAAAAAGCAGAAAATTAGGAATTTTAGTCTATTCAAAAAATAGGCTGTGAGGAAATCAGCTGCATTGCAAAGGACCAAAAGTTGCCAAACCTAGGCTCACAAATGTTGCAAAAGCAGGGGAATAAGTCAAGGAGGAAGACACAACTTAGGGGGCAAGATATGAGGGACATGGCATGAATACTTAAAATAATAATAAAAAAAAAAAAAAGAAAAAATCTTTCCCAAAGTCAAAGCCATCAAAATGCAGGCAGGCCATACGCCACCAAGGGCAGGCACATGCAGCAAAGCTTGCCAAAATTGATCCCCACTGAAGGCCAAAACAGAAAAGAAGGACCTACAAACACGCTGGAAAGGAGTCAACATCAAAGGATTTGCAATTGGAGGAGAAAAAAAGAAAATCTGGGAAATTTAATGACTCTAAGAAACTGGCCTGGGATTTTAGCAGGTGCAGTGCAAAGGACCAAAAGGTGCCTAAACTAAGCTCACAGATGTTGCAAAAGCAGGGGAAAAAGTCAAGGAGGAAGACACAACTTAGGGAGCAAGATATGAGGGACATGGCATGAATACTTAAAACCAAAAAAAAAAAAAAAGAAAAAATCTATACCAAAGTCAAAGCCATCAAAATGCAGGCAGGCCATATGCCACCAAGGGCAGGCACTTGCAGCAAAGCTTGCCAAAATTGATCCCCACTGAAGGCCAAAACAGAAAAGAAGGACCTACAAACACGCTGGAATGGAGACACCATCAAAGGAATTGCAATTGGAGGAGAAAAAACAAAAATGGGAAATTTAATGACTCTAAGAAAATGGCCTGGGTTTATATCAGGTGCAGTGCAAAGGACCAAATATGCCAAAACTAAGCTCACAGATGTTGCAAAAGCAGGGGAAAAAGTCAAGGAGGAAGACACAACTTAGGGGGCAAGATATGAGGGACATGGCATGAATACTTAAAACAAAAAAAAAAAAAAAAAGAAAAAATCTTTCCCAAAGTCAAAGCCATCAAAATGCAGGCAGGCCATACGCCACCAAGGGCAGGCACATGCAGCAAAGCTTGCCAAAATTGATCCCCACTGAAGGCCAAAACAGAAAAGAAGGACTTGCAAACACGCTGGAATGGAGACAACATCAAAGGAATTGCAATTGGAGGAGAAAAAAAGAAAATTTGGGAAATTTAGTGACTCTAAGAAAATGGCCTGGTTTTATATCAGGTGCAGTGCAAAGGACCAAAGTATGCCAAAACTAAGCTCACAGATGTTGCAAAAGCAGGGGAAAAAGTCAAGGAGGAAGACACAACTTAGGGGGCAAGATATGAGGGACATGGCATGAATACTTAAAACAAAAAAAAAAAAAAAAAAGAAAAAATCTTTCCCAAAGTCAAAGCCATCAAAATGCAGGCAGGCCATACGCCACCAAGGGCAGGCACATGCAGCAAAGCTTGCCAAAATTGATCCCCACTGAAGGCCAAAACAGAAAAGAAGGACTTGCAAACACGCTGGAATGGAGACAACATCAAAGGAATTGCAATTGGAGGAGAAAAAAAGAAAATTTGGGAAATTTAGTGACTCTCAGAAAATGGCCCGGGGTTTTATCAGGTGCAGTGCAAAGGACCAAAAGGTGCCAAAACTAAGCTCACAGATGTTGCAAAAGCAGGGGAAAAAGTCAAGGAGGAAGACACAACTTAGGGAGCAAGATATGAGGGACATGGCATGAATAATTAAAATAATAATAGAGAAAAAAAAAAAAAGAAAAAATCTTTCCCAAAGTCAAAGCCATCAAAATGCAGGCAGGCCATACGCCACCAAGGGCAGGCACATGCAGCAAAGCTTGCCAAAATTGATCCCCACTGAAGGCCAAAACAGAAAAGAAGGACCTACAAACACGCAGGAAAGGAGTCAACATCAAAGGAATTGCAATTGGAGGAGAAAAAAAGAAAATTTGGGAAATTTAGTGACTCTAAGAAAGTGGCCTGTGTTTATATCCGGAGCAGTGCAAAGGACCAAAAGATGCCAAAACTAAGCTCACAGATGTTGCAAAAGCTGGGGAAAAAGTCAAGGAGGAAGACACAACTTAGGTGGCAAGATATGAGGGACATGGCTTGAATATTAAAACAAATAAAAAAAAAAAAAAGAAAACATCTTTCCCAAAGTCAAAGCCATCAAAATGCAGGCAGGCCATACGCCACCAAGGGCAGGCACATGCCGCAAAGCTTGCCAAAATTGATCCCCACTGAAGGCCAAAACAGTAAAGAAGGACCTACAAACACGCTGGAAAGGAGTCAACATCAAAGGAATTGCAATTGGAGGAGAGAAAAAGAAAATTTGGGAAATTTAGTGACTCTAAGAAAATGGCCCGGGGTTTTATCAGGTGCAGTGCAAAGGACCAAAATATGCCAAAACTAAGCTCACAGATGTTGCAAAAGCAGGGGAAAAAGTCAAGGAGGAAGACACAACTTAGGGGGCAAGATATGAAGGACATGGCATGAATACTTAAACAACAAAAAAAATAATAGAAAAAATCTTTCCCAAAGTCAAAGCCATCAAAATGCAGGCAGGCCATACGCCACCAAGGGCAGGCCCATGCAGCAAAGCTTGCCAAAATTGATCCCCACTGAAGGCCAAAACAGAAAAGAAGGACCTACAAACACGCTGGAAAGGAGTCAACATCAAAGGAATTGCAATTGGAGGAGAAAAAAAGAAAATTTGGGAAATTTAGTGACTCTTAGAAAGTTGCCTGGGGTTTTATCTGGTGCAGTGCAAAGGACCAAAAGGTGCCAAAACTAAGCTCACAGATGTTGCAAAAGCAGGGGAAAAAGTCAAGGAGGAAGACACAACTTAGGGGGCAAGATATGAGGGACATGGCATGAACACTTCAGAAAACAACCAAAAAAAGAAAAAAATCTTTCCCAAAGTCAAAGCCATCAAAAGGCATGGCCTGCCATCAAGTGCAGGGACATGCACCAAAGATTCCTCTATTGGTCCCCATTGAAATCGCAAGATTCCTTTTCACTTCACGAAAGGAAATGAAATTTCCTTTCGGGAAGGGAAAAGGAATCTTGCGAATCCCAAAAGAAAGGCTTACAAACACTCTGGAAAGGAGATAGGTTCAAATGAAATGCAATTGAAAAAAAGCAGAAAATCGGGAATTTTAGTCTCTACAAAAAATAGGCTGAGAGGAAATCAGCTGCATTGCAAAGGACCGAAAGGTGCCAAAACTAAGCTCACAGATGTTGCAAAAGCAGGGGAAAAAGTCAACGAGGAAGACACAACTTAGGGGGCAAGATATTTGGGACATGGCATGAACACTTCAGAAAACAACCAAAAAAAGAAAAAAATCTTTCCCAAAGTCAAAGCCATCAAAGGCATGGCCTGCCATCAAGTGCAGGGACATGCACCAAAGATTCCTCTATTGGTCCCCATTGAAATCGCAAGATTCCTTTTCACTTCCCGAAAGGAAATGAAATTTCCTTTCGGGAAGGGAAAAAGAATCTTGCGAATCCCAAAAGAAAGGCTTACAAACACTCTGGAAAGGAGATAGGTTCAAATGAAATGCAATTGAAAAAAGCAGAAAATTAGGAATTTTAGTCTATTCAAAAAATAGGCTGTGAGGAAATCAGCTGCATTGCAAAGGACCAAAAGTTGCCAAACCTAGGCTCACAAATGTTGCAAAAGCAGGGGAATAAGTCAAGGAGGAAGACACAACTTAGGGGGCAAGATATGAGGGACATGGCATGAATACTTAAAATAATAATAAAAAAAAAAAAAGAAAAAATCTTTCCCAAAGTCAAAGCCATCAAAATGCAGGCAGGCCATACGCCACCAAGGGCAGGCACATGCAGCAAAGCTTGCCAAAATTGATCCCCACTGAAGGCCAAAACAGAAAAGAAGGACCTACAAACACGCTGGAAAGGAGTCAACATCAAAGGATTTGCAATTGGAGGAGAAAAAAAGAAAATTTGGGAAATTTAATGACTCTAAGAAACTTGCCTGGGGTTTTAGCAGGTGCAGTGCAAAGGACCAAAAGGTGCCTAAACTAAGCTCACAGATGTTGCAAAAGCAGGGGAAAAAGTCAAGGAGGAAGACACAACTTAGGGAGCAAGATATGAGGGACATTGCATGAATACTTAAAACAAAAAAAAAAAAAAAAAAGAAAAACCTTTCCCAAAGTCAAAGCCATCAAAATGCAGGCAGGCCATATGCCACCAAGGGCAGGCACTTGCAGCAAAGCTTGCCAAAATTGATCCCCACTGAAGGCCAAAAGAGAAAAGAAGGACCTACAAACACGCTGGAATGGAGACACCATCAAAGGAATTGCAATTGGAGGAGAAAAAACTAATTTGGGAAATTTAATGACTCTAAGAAAATGGCCTGGTTTTATATCAGGTGCAGTGCAAAGGACCAAAAGGTGCCAAAACTAAGCTCACAGATGTTGCAAAAGCAGGGGAAAAAGTCA
The DNA here is from genome assembly GCA_021963965.1 of Artemisiospiza belli. Classification (NCBI taxonomy): domain Eukaryota; kingdom Metazoa; phylum Chordata; class Aves; order Passeriformes; family Passerellidae; genus Artemisiospiza; species Artemisiospiza belli. Next base: position 50,060 of record JAKDEW010000768.1, read on the forward strand.
AGGAGGAAGACACAACTTAGGGGGCAAGATATGAGGGACATGGCATGAATACTTAAAACAAAAAAAAAAAAAAAAAAGAAAAAATTTTTCCCAAAGTCAAAGCCATCAAAATGCAGGCAGGCCATACGCCAGCAAGGGCAGGCACATGCAGCAAAGCTTGCCAAAATTGATCCCCACTGAAGGCCAAAACAGAAAAGAAGGACTTGCAAACACGCTGGAATGGAGACAACATCAAAGGAATTGCAATTGGAGGAGAAAAAAAGAAAATTTGGGAAATTTAGTGACTCTAAGAAAATGGCCCGGGGTTTTATCAGGTGCAGTGCAAAGGACCAAAAGGTGCCAAAACTAAGCTCACAGATGTTGCAAAAGCAGGGGAAAAAGTCAAGGAGGAAGACACAACTTATGGGGCAAGATATGAAGGACATGGCATGAATACTTAAAATAATAATAAAAAAAAAAAAAGAAAAAATCTTTCCCAAAGTCAAAGCCATCAAAATGCAGGCAGGCCATACGCCAGCAAGGGCAGGCACATGCAGCAAAGCTTGCCAAAATTGATCCCCACTGAAGGCCAAAACAGAAAAGAAGGACCTACAAACACGCTGGAAAGGAGTCAACATCAAAGGATTTGCAATTGGAGGAGAAAAAAAGAAAATTTGGGAAATTTAATGACTCTAAGAAACTGGCCTGGGGTTTTAGCAGGTGCAGTGCAAAGGACCAAAATATGCCAAAACTAAGCTCACAGATGTTGCAAAAGCAGGGGAAAAAGTCAAGGAGGAAGACACAACTTAGGGGGCAAGATATGAAGGACATGGCATGAATACTTAAACAACAAAAAAAATAATAGAAAAAATCTTTCCCAAAGTCAAAGCCATCAAAATGCAGGCAGGCCATACGCCACCAAGGGCAGGCCCATGCAGCAAAGCTTGCCAAAATTGATCCCCACTGAAGGCCAAAACAGAAAAGAAGGACCTACAAACACGCTGGAAAGGAGTCAACATCAAAGGAATTGCAATTGGAGGAGAAAAAAAGAAAATTTGGGAAATTTAGTGACTCTTAGAAAGTTGCCTGGGGTTTTATCTGGTGCAGTGCAAAGGACCAAAAGGTGCCAAAACTAAGCTCACAGATGTTGCAAAAGCAGGGGAAAAAGTCAAGGAGGAAGACACAACTTAGGGGGCAAGATATGAGGGACATGGCATGAACACTTCAGAAAACAACCAAAAAAAGAAAAAAATCTTTCCCAAAGTCAAAGCCATCAAAAGGCATGGCCTGCCATCAAGTGCAGGGACATGCACCAAAGATTCCTCTATTGGTCCCCATTGAAATCGCAAGATTCCTTTTCACTTCACGAAAGGAAATGAAATTTCCTTTCGGGAAGGGAAAAGGAATCTTGCGAATCCCAAAAGAAAGGCTTACAAACACTCTGGAAAGGAGATAGGTTCAAATGAAATGCAATTGAAAAAAAGCAGAAAATCGGGAATTTTAGTCTCTACAAAAAATAGGCTGAGAGGAAATCAGCTGCATTGCAAAGGACCGAAAGGTGCCAAAACTAAGCTCACAGATGTTGCAAAAGCAGGGGAAAAAGTCAACGAGGAAGACACAACTTAGGGGGCAAGATATTTGGGACATGGCATGAACACTTCAGAAAACAACCAAAAAAAGAAAAAAATCTTTCCCAAAGTCAAAGCCATCAAAGGCATGGCCTGCCATCAAGTGCAGGGACATGCACCAAAGATTCCTCTATTGGTCCCCATTGAAATCGCAAGATTCCTTTTCACTTCCCGAAAGGAAATGAAATTTCCTTTCGGGAAGGGAAAAAGAATCTTGCGAATCCCAAAAGAAAGGCTTACAAACACTCTGGAAAGGAGATAGGTTCAAATGAAATGCAATTGAAAAAAGCAGAAAATTAGGAATTTTAGTCTATTCAAAAAATAGGCTGTGAGGAAATCACCTGCATTGCAAAGGACCAAAAGTTGCCAAACCTAGGCTCACAAATGTTGCAAAAGCAGGGGAATAAGTCAAGGAGGAAGACACAACTTAGGGGGCAAGATATGAGGGACATGGCATGAATACTTAAAATAATAATAAAAAAAAAAAAAAGAAAAAATCTTTCCCAAAGTCAAAGCCATCAAAATGCAGGCAGGCCATACGCCACCAAGGGCAGGCACATGCAGCAAAGCTTGCCAAAATTGATCCCCACTGAAGGCCAAAACAGAAAAGAAGGACCTACAAACACGCTGGAAAGGAGTCAACATCAAAGGATTTGCAATTGGAGGAGAAAAAAAGAAAATTTGGGAAATTTAATGACTCTAAGAAACTTGCCTGGGGTTTTAGCAGGTGCAGTGCAAAGGACCAAAAGGTGCCTAAACTAAGCTCACAGATGTTGCAAAAGCAGGGGAAAAAGTCAAGGAGGAAGACACAACTTAGGGAGCAAGATATGAGGGACATTGCATGAATACTTAAAACAAAAAAAAAAAAAAAAAAGAAAAACCTTTCCCAAAGTCAAAGCCATCAAAATGCAGGCAGGCCATATGCCACCAAGGGCAGGCACTTGCAGCAAAGCTTGCCAAAATTGATCCCCACTGAAGGCCAAAAGAGAAAAGAAGGACCTACAAACACGCTGGAATGGAGACACCATCAAAGGAATTGCAATTGGAGGAGAAAAAACTAATTTGGGAAATTTAATGACTCTAAGAAAATGGCCTGGTTTTATATCAGGTGCAGTGCAAAGGACCAAAATATGCCAAAACTAAGCTCACAGATGTTGCAAAAGCAGGGGAAAAAGTCAAGGAGGAAGACACAACTTAGGGGGCAAGATATGAGGGACATGGCATGAATACTTAAAACAAAAAAAAAAAAAAAAAAGAAAAAATTTTTCCCAAAGTCAAAGCCATCAAAATGCAGGCAGGCCATACGCCACCAAGGGCAGGCACATGCAGCAAAGCTTGCCAAAATTGATCCCCACTGAAGGCCAAAACAGAAAAGAAGGACTTGCAAACACGCTGGAATGGAGACAACATCAAAGGAATTGCAATTGGAGGAGAAAAAAAGAAAATTTGGGAAATTTAGTGACTCTAAGAAAATGGCCCGGGGTTTTATCAGGTGCAGTGCAAAGGACCAAAAGGTGCCAAAACTAAGCTCACAGATGTTGCAAAAGCAGGGGAAAAAGTCAAGGAGGAAGACACAACTTATGGGGCAAGATATGAAGGACATGGCATGAATACTTAAAATAATAATAAAAAAAAAAAAAAGAAAAAATCTTTCCCAAAGTCAAAGCCATCAAAATGCAGGCAGGCCATACGCCAGCAAGGGCAGGCACATGCAGCAAAGCTTGCCAAAATTGATCCCCACTGAAGGCCAAAACAGAAAAGAAGGACCTACAAACACGCTGGAAAGGAGTCAACATCAAAGGATTTGCAATTGGAGGAGAAAAAAAGAAAATTTGGGAAATTTAATGACTCTAAGAAACTGGCCTGGGGTTTTAGCAGGTGCAGTGCAAAGGACCAAAAGGTGCCTAAACTAAGCTCACAGATGTTGCAAAAGCAGGGGAAAAAGTCAAGGAGGAAGACACAACTTAGGGAGAAAGATATGAGGGACATGGCATGAATACTTAAAACAAAAAAAAAAAGAAAAACCTTTCCCAAAGTCAAAGCCATCAAAATGCAGGCAGGCCATATGCCACCAAGGGCAGGCACTTGCAGCAAAGCTTGCCAAAATTGATCCCCACTGAAGGCCAAAAGAGAAAAGAAGGACCTACAAACACGCTGGAATGGAGACACCATCAAAGGAATTGCAATTGGAGGAGAAAAAACAAAAATGGGAAATTTAATGACTCTAAGAAAATGGCCCGGGATAATATCAGGTGCAGTGCAAAGGACCAAAATATGCCAAAACTAAGCTCACAGATGTTGCAAAAGCAGGGGAAAAAGTCAAGGAGGAAGACACAACTTAGGGGGCAAGATATGAAGGACATGGCATGAATACTTAAAAAAAAAACAAAAAAAATATTAGAGAAAATCTTTCCCAAAGTCAAAGCCATCAAAATGCAGGCAGGCCATACGCCACCAAGGGCAGGCCCATGCAGCAAAGCTTGCCAAAATTGATCCCCACTGAAGGCCAAAACAGAAAAGAAGGACCTACAAACACGCTGGAAAGGAGTCAACATCAAAGGAATTGCAATTGGAGGAGAAAAAAAGAAAATTTGGGAAATTTAGTGACTCTAAGAAACTGGCCTGGGGTTTTAGCAGGTGCAGTGCAAAGGACCAAACGGTGCCAAAACTAAGCTCACAGATGTTGCAAAAGCAGGGGAAAAAGTCAAGGAGGAAGACACAACTTAGGGGGCAAGATATGAGGGACATGGCATGAATAATTAAAAAAATAATATAAAAAAAAAAAAAAAAAAATCTTTCCCAAAGTCAAAGCCATCAAAATGCAGGCAGGCCATACGCCACCAAGGGCAGGCACATGCAGCAATGCTTGCCAAAATTGATCCCCACTGAAGGCCAAAACAGAAAAGAAGGACCTACAAACACGCTGGAAAGGAATGAACATCAAAGGAATTGCAATTGGAGGTGAAAAAAAGAAAATTTGGGAAATTTAGTGACTCTAAGAAAATGGCCTGGTTTTATATCAGGTGCAGTGCAAAGGACCAAAAGATGCCAAAACTAAGCTCACAGATGTTGCAAAAGCAGGGGAAAAAGTCAAGGAGGAAGACACAACTTAGGGGGCAAGATATGAGGGACATGGCTTGAATACTTAAAATAATAAAAAAAAAAAAAGAAAACATCTTTCCCAAAGTCAAAGCCATCAAAATGCAGGCAGGCCATACGCCACCAAGGGCAGGCACATGCCGCAAAGCTTGCCAAAATTGATCCCCACTGAAGGCCAAAACAGAAAAGAAGGACCTACAAACATGCTGGAAAGGAGTCAACATCAAAGGAATTGCAATTGGAGGAGAGAAAAAGAAAATTTGGGAAATTTAGTGACTCTAAGAAAATGGCCCGGGGTTTTATCAGGTGCAGTGCAAAGGACCAAACGGTGCCAAAACTAAGCTCACAGATGTTGCAAAAGCAGGGGAAAAAGTCAAGGAGGAAGACACAACTTAGGGGGCAAGATATGAAGGACATGGCATGAATACTTAAACAACAAAAAAAATAATAGAAAAAATCTTTCCCAAAGTCAAAGCCATCAAAATGCAGGCAGGCCATACGCCACCAAGGGCAGGCCCATGCAGCAAAGCTTGCCAAAATTGATCCCCACTGAAGGCCAAAACAGAAAAGAAGGACCTACAAACACGCTGGAAAGGAGTCAACATCAAAGGAATTGCAATTGGAGGAGAAAAAAGGAAAATTTGGGAAATTTAGTGACTCTTAGAAAGTTGCCTGGGGTTTTATCTGGTGCAGTGCAAAGGACCAAAAGGTGCCAAAACTAAGCTCACAGATGTTGCAAAAGCAGGGGAAAAAGTCAAGGAGGAAGACACAACTTAGGGGGCAAGATATGAAGGACATGGCATGAACACTTCAGAAAACAACCAAAAAAAGAAAAAAATCTTTCCCAAAGTCAAAGCCATCAAAGGCATGGCCTGCCATCAAGTGCAGGGACATGCACCAAAGATTCCTCTATTGGTCCCCATTGTAATCGCAAGATTCCTTTTCCCTTCCCGAAAGGAAATGAAATTTCCTTTCGGGAAGGGAAAAGGAATCTTGTGAATCCCAAAAGAAAGGCTTACAAACACTCTGGAAAGGAGATAGGTTCAAATGAAATGCAATTGAAAAAAGCAGAAAATTGGGAATTTTAGTCTCTTCAAAAAAAAAGCTGTGAGGAAATCAGCTGCATTGCAAAGGACCAAAAGGTGCCAAACCTAGGCTCACAAATGTTGCAAAAGCAGGGGAAAAAGTCAAGGAGGAAGACACAACTTAGGGGGCAAGATATGAGGGACATGGCATGAATACTTAAAATAATAATAAAAAAAAAAAAAAAGAAAAAATCTTTCCCAAAGTCAAAGCCATCAAAATGCAGGCAGGCCATATGCCACCAAGGGCAGGCACTTGCAGCAAAGCTTGCCAAATTGATCCCCACTGAAGGCCAAAAGAGAAAAGAAGGACCTACAAACACGCTGGAATGGAGACACCATCAAAGGAATTGCAATTGGAGGAGAAAAAACAAAAATGGGAAATTTAATGACTCTAAGAAAATGGCCTGGGTTTATATCAGGTGCAGTGCAAAGGACCAAAATATGCCAAAACTAAGCTCACAGATGTTGCAAAAGCAGGGGAAAAAGTCAAGGAGGAAGACACAACTTAGGGGGCAAGATATGAGGGACATGGCATGAATACTTAAAACAAAAAAAAAAAAAAAAAAGAAAAAATCTTTCCCAAAGTCAAAGCCATCAAATGCAGGCAGGCCATACGCCAGCAAGTGCAGGCACATGCAGCAAATCTTGCCAAATTTGATCCCCACTGAAGGCCAAAACAGAAAAGAAGGACTTGCAAACACGCTGGAATGGAGACAACATCAAAGGAATTGCAATTGGAGGAGAAAACAAGAAAAGTTGGGAAATTTAGTGACTCTAAGAAAATGGCCCGGGGTTTTATCAGGTGCAGTGCAAAGGACCAAAAGGTGCCAAAACTAAGCTCACAGATGTTGCAAAAGCAGGGGAAAATGTCAAGGAGGAAGACACAACTTAGGGGGCAAGATATGAAGGACATGGCATGAATACTTAAAATAATAAAAAAAAAAAAAAGAAAAAAAAAAATCTTTCCCAAAGTCAAAGCCATCAAAATGCAGGCAGGCCATACGCCAGCAAGGGCAGGCACATGCAGCAAAGCTTGCCAAAATTGATCCCCACTGAAGGCCAAAACAGAAAAGAAGGACCTACAAACACGCTGGAAAGGAGTCAACATCAAAGGAATTGCAATTGGAGGAGAAAAAAAGAAAATTTGGGAAATTTAATGACTCTAAGAAGTGGCCTGGGGTTTTAGCAGGTGCAGTGCAAACGACCAAAAGGTGCCAAACCTAGGCTCACAAATGTTGCAAAAGCAGGGGAAAAAGTCAAGGAGGAAGACACAACTTAGGGGGCAAGATATGAAGGACATGGCATGAACACTTCAGAAAACAACCAAAAAAAGAAAAAAATCTTTCCCAAAGTCAAAGCCATCAAAGGCATGGCCTGCCATCAAGTGCAGGGACATGCACCAAAGATTCCTCTATTGGTCCCCATTGTAATCGCAAGATTCCTTTTCCCTTCCCGAAAGGAAATGAAATTTCCTTTTGGGAAGGGAAAAGGAATCTTGTGAATCCCAAAAGAAAGGCTCACAAACACTCTGGAAAGGAGATAGGTTCAAATGAAATGCAATTGAAAAAAGCAGAAAAATTGGGAATTTTAGTCTCTTCAAAAAATAGGCTGTGAGGAAATCAGCTGCATTGCAAAGGACCAAAAGGTGCCAAACCTAGGCTCACAAATGTTGCAAAAGCAGGGGAAAAAGTCAAGGAGGAAGACACAACTTAGGGGGCAAGATATGAGGGACATGGCATGAATACTTAAAATAATAATAAAAAAAAAAAAAAAGAAAAAATCTTTCCCAAAGTCAAAGCCATCAAAATGCAGGCAGGCCATATGCCACCAAGGGCAGGCACTTGCAGCAAAGCTTGCCAAAATTGATCCCCACTGAAGGCCAAAAGAGAAAAGAAGGACCTACAAACACGCTGGAATGGAGACACCATCAAAGGAATTGCAATTGGAGGAGAAAAACAAAAATGGGAAATTTAATGACTCTAAGAAAATGGCCTGGGGTTTATATCAGGTGCAGTGCAAAGGACCAAAATATGCCAAAACTAAGCTCACAGATGTTGCAAAAGCAGGGGAAAAAGTCAAGGAGGAAGACACAACTTAGGGGGCAAGATATGAGGGACATGGCATGAATACTTAAAACAAAAAAAAAAAAAAAAAGAAAAAATCTTTCCCAAAGTCAAAGCCATCAAAATGCAGGCAGGCCATACGCCAGCAAGTGCAGGCACATGCAGCAAATCTTGCCAAATTTGATCCCCACTGAAGGCCAAAACAGAAAAGAAGGACTTGCAAACACGCTGGAATGGAGACAACATCAAAGGAATTGCAATTGGAGGAGAAAAAAAGAAAATTTGGGAAATTTAGTGACTCTAAGAAAATGGCCCGGGGTTTTATCAGGTGCAGTGCAAAGGACCAAAAGGTGCCAAAACTAAGCTCACAGATGTTGCAAAAGCAGGGGAAAATGTCAAGGAGGAAGACACAACTTAGGGGGCAAGATATGAAGGACATGGCATGAATACTTAAAATAATAAAAAAAAAAAAAAGAAAAAAAAAAATCTTTCCCAAAGTCAAAGCCATCAAAATGCAGGCAGGCCATACGCCAGCAAGGGCAGGCACATGCAGCAAAGCTTGCCAAAATTGATCCCCACTGAAGGCCAAAACAGAAAAGAAGGACCTACAAACACGCTGGAAAGGAGTCAACATCAAAGGAATTGCAATTGGAGGAGAAAAAAAGAAAATTTGGGAAATTTAATGACTCTAAGAAGTGGCCTGGGGTTTTAGCAGGTGCAGTGCAAACGACCAAAAGGTGCCAAACCTAGGCTCACAAATGTTGCAAAAGCAGGGGAAAAAGTCAAGGAGGAAGACACAACTTAGGGGGCAAGATATGAAGGACATGGCATGAACACTTCAGAAAACAACCAAAAAAAGAAAAAAATCTTTCCCAAAGTCAAAGCCATCAAAGGCATGGCCTGCCATCAAGTGCAGGGACATGCACCAAAGATTCCTCTATTGGTCCCCATTGTAATCGCAAGATTCCTTTTCCCTTCCCGAAAGGAAATGAAATTTCCTTTTGGGAAGGGAAAAGGAATCTTGTGAATCCCAAAAGAAAGGCTCACAAACACTCTGGAAAGGAGATAGGTTCAAATGAAATGCAATTGAAAAAAGCAGAAAATTGGGAATTTTAGTCTCTTCAAAAAATAGGCTGTGAGGAAATCAGCTGCATTGCAAAGGACCAAAAGGTGCCAAACCTAGGCTCACAAATGTTGCAAAAGCAGGGGAAAAAGTCAAGGAGGAAGACACAACTTAGGGGGCAAGATATGAGGGACATGGCATGAATACTTAAAATAATAATAAAAAAAAAAAAAAGAAAAAATCTTTCCCAAAGTCAAAGCCATCAAAATGCAGGCAGGCCATACGCCACCAAGGGCAGGCACATGCAGCAAAGCTTGCCAAAATTGATCCCCACTGAAGGCCAAAACAGAAAAGAAGGACCTACAAACACGCTGGAAAGGAGTCAACATCAAAGGATTTGCAATTGGAGGAGAAAAAAAGAAAATCTGGGAAATTTAATGACTCTAAGAAACTGGCCTGGGATTTTAGCAGGTGCAGTGCAAAGGACCAAAAGGTGCCTAAACTAAGCTCACAGATGTTGCAAAAGCAGGGGAAAAAGTCAAGGAGGAAGACACAACTTAGGGAGAAAGATATGAGGGACATGGCATGAATACTTAAAACAAAAAAAAAAAGAAAAACCTTTCCCAAAGTCAAAGCCATCAAAATGCAGGCAGGCCATATGCCACCAAGGGCAGGCACTTGCAGCAAAGCTTGCCAAAATTGATCCCCACTGAAGGCCAAAACAGAAAAGAAGGACCTACAAACACGCTGGAATGGAGACACCATCAAAGGAATTGCAATTGGAGGAGAAAAAACAAAAATGGGAAATTTAATGACTCTAAGAAAATGGCCTGGGTTTACATCAGGTGCAGTGCAAAGGACCAAAAGGTGCCAAAACTAAGCTCACAGATGTTGCAAAAGCAGGGGAAAAAGTCAAGGAGGAAGACACAACTTAGGGGGCAAGATATGAAGGACATGGCATGAATACTTAAAATATTAAAAAAAAAAAAAAGAAAAAAAAAATCTTTCCCAAAGTCAAAGCCATCAAAATGCAGGCAGGCCATACGCCAGCAAGGGCAGGCACATGCAGCAAAGCTTGCCAAAATTGATCCCCACTGAAGGCCAAAACAGAAAAGAAGGACCTACAAACACGCTGGAAAGGAGTCAACATCAAAGGAATTGCAATTGGAGGAGAAAAAAAGAAAATTTGGGAAATTTAATGACTCTAAGAAGTGGCCTGGGGTTTTAGCAGGTGCAGTGCAAACGACCAAAAGGTGCCAAACCTAGGCTCACAAATGTTGCAAAAGCAGGGGAAAAAGTCAAGGAGGAAGACACAACTTAGGGGGCAAGATATGAGGGACATGGCATGAATAATTAAAATAATAATAGAGAAAAAAAAAAAAAGAAAAAATCTTTCCCAAAGTCAAAGCCATCAAAATGCAGGCAGGCCATACGCCACCAAGGGCAGGCACATGCAGCAAAGCTTGCCAAAATTGATCCCCACTGAAGGCCAAAACAGAAAAGAAGGACCTACAAACACGCAGGAAAGGAGTCAACATCAAAGGAATTGCAATTGGAGGAGAAAAAAAGAAAATTTGGGAAATTTAGTGACTCTAAGAAAGTGGCCTGGGTTTATATCCGGAGCAGTGCAAAGGACCAAAAGATGCCAAAACTAAGCTCACAGATGTTGCAAAAGCGGGGGAAAAAGTCAAGGAGGAAGACACAACTTAGGTGGCAAGATATGAGGGACATGGCTTGTATATTAAAATAATAAAAAAAAAAAAAAGAAAACATCTTTCCCAAAGTCAAAGCCATCAAAATGCAGGCAGGCCATACGCCACCAAGGGCAGGCACATGCCGCAAAGCTTGCCAAAATTGATCCCCACTGAAGGCCAAAACAGAAAAGAAGGACCTACAAACACGCTGGAAAGGAGTCAACATCAAAGGAATTGCAATTGGAGGAGAGAAAAAGAAAATTTGGGAAATTTAGTGACTCTAAGAAAATGGCCCGGGGTTTTAGCAGGTGCAGTGCAAAGGACCAAAAGGTGCCAAAACTAAGCTCACAGATGTTGCAAAAGCAGGGGAAAAAGTCAAGGAGGAAGACACAACTTAGGGGGCAAGATATGAGCGACATGGCATGAACACTTCAGAAAACAACCAAAAAAAGAAAAAAATCTTTCCCAAACTCAAAGCCATCAAAAGGCATGGCCTGCCATCAAGTGCAGGGACATGCACCAAAGATTCCTCTATTGGTCCCCATTGAAATCGCAAGATTCCTTTTCACTTCCCGAAAGGAAATGAAATTTCCTTTCGGGAAGGGAAAAGGAATCTTGCAAATCCCAAAAGAAAGGCTTACAAACACTCTGGAAAGGAGATAGGTTCAAATGAAATGCAATTGAAAAAAATCAGAAAATCGGGAATTTTAGTCTCTACAAAAAATAGGCTGAGAGGAAATCAGCTGCATTGCAAAGGACCAAAAGGTGCCAAAACTAAGCTCACAGATGTTGCAAAAGCAGGGGAAAAAGTCAAGGAGGAAGACACAACTTAGGGGGCAAGATATGAGGGACATGGCATGAATACTTAAAACAAAAAAAAAAAAAAAAAAGAAAAAATTTTTCCCAAAGTCAAAGCCATCAAAATGCAGGCAGGCCATACGCCACCAAGGGCAGGCACATGCAGCAAAGCTTGCCAAAATTGATCCCCACTGAAGGCCAAAACAGAAAAGAAGGACCTAGAAACACGCTGTAAAGGAGTCAACATCAAAGGAATTGCAATTGGAGGAGAAAAAAAGAAAATTTGGGAAATTTAGTGACTCTAAGAAAATGGCCCGGGGTTTTATCAGGTGCAGTGCAAAGGACCAAAAGATGCCAAAACTAAGCTCACAGATGTTGCAAAAGCAGGGGAAAAAGTCAAGGAGGAAGACACAACTTAGGGAGCAAGATATGAGGGACATGGCATGAATACTTAAAACAAAAAAAAAAAAGAAAAACCTTTCCCAAAGTCAAAGCCATCAAAATGCAGGCAGGCCATATGCCACCAAGGGCAGGCACTTGCAGCAAAGCTTGCCAAAATTGATCCCCACTGAAGGCCAAAAGAGAAAAGAAGGACCTACAAACACGCTGGAATGGAGACACCATCAAAGGAATTGCAATTGGAGGAGAAAAAACAAAAATGGGAAATTTAATGACTCTAAGAAAATGGCCTGGGTTTATATCAGGTGCAGTGCAAAGGACCAAAATATGCCAAAACTAAGCTCACAGATGTTGCAAAAGCAGGGGAAAAAGTCAAGGAGGAAGACACAACTTAGGGGGCAAGATATGAAGGACATGGCATGAATACTTAAAAAAAAAAACAAAAAAAATAATAGAGAAAAATCTTTCCCAAAGTCAAAGCCATCAAAATGCAGGCAGGCCATACGCCACCAAGGGCAGGCACATGCAGCAAAGCTTGCCAAAATTGATCCCCACTGAAGGCCAAAACAGAAAAGAAGGACTTGCAAACACGCTGGAATGGAGTCAACATCAAAGGAATTGCAATTGGAGGAGAAAAAAAGAAAATTTGGGAAATTTAGTGACTCTAAGAAAATGGCCCGGGGTTTTATCAGGTGCAGTGCAAAGGACCAAAAGGTGCCAAAACTAAGCTCACAGATGTTGCAAAAAGCAGGGGAAAAAGTCAAGGAGGAAGACACAACTTAGGGGGCAAGATATGAAGGACATGGCATGAATACTTAAAATAATAATAAAAAAAAAAAAAAAGAAAACATCTTTCCCAAAGTCAAAGCCATCAAAATGCAGGCAGGCCATACGCCAGCAAGGGCAGGCACATGCAGCAAAGCTTGCCAAAATTGATCCCCACTGAAGGCCAAAACAGAAAAGAAGGACCTACAAACACGCTGGAAAGGAGTCAACATCAAAGGATTTGCAATTGGAGGAGAAAAAAAGAAAATTTGGGAAATTTAGTGACTCTAAGAAACTGGCCTGGGGTTTTAGCAGGTGCAGTGCAAAGGACCAAAAGGTGCCAAAACTAAGCTCACAGATGTTGCAAAAGCAGGGGAAATAGTCAAGGAGGAAGACACAACTTAGGGAGCAAGATATGAGGGACATGGCATGAATACTTAAAACAAAAAAAAAAAGAAAAACCTTTCCCAAAGTCAAAGCCATCAAAATGCAGGCAGGCCATATGCCACCAAGGGCAGGCACTTGCAGCAAAGCTTGCCAAAATTGATCCCCACTGAAGGCCAAAAGAGGAAAGAAGGACCTACAAACACGCTGGAATGGAGACACCATCAAAGGAATTGCAATTGGAGGAGAAAAAAAGAAAATCTGGGAAATTTAATGACTCTAAGAAACTGGCCTGGGATTTTAGCAGGTGCAGTGCAAAGGACCAAAAGGTGCCTAAACTAAGCTCACAGATGTTGCAAAAGCAGGGGAAAAAGTCAAGGAGGAAGACACAACTTAGGGGGCAAGATATGAAGGACATGGCATGAATACTTAAAAAAAAACCAAAAAAAATAATAGAGAAAATCTTTCCCAAAGTCAAAGCCATCAAAATGCAGGCAGGCCATACGCCACCAAGGGCAGGCACATGCAGCAAAGCTTGCCAAAATTGATCCCCACTGAAGGCCAAAACAGAAAAGAAGGACCTACAAACACGCTGGAAAGGAATCAACATCAAAGGAATTGCAATTGGAGGAGAAAAATGAAAATTTGGGAAATTTAGTGACTCTAAGAAAGTGGCCTGGGTTTATATCAGGTGCAGTGCTAAGGACCAAAAGATGCCAAAACTAAGCTCACAGATGTTGCAAAAGCTGGGGAAAAAGTCAAGGAGGAAGACACAACTTAGGGGGCAAGATATGAGGGACATGGCTTGAATACTTAAAATAATAAAAAAAAAAAAAAGAAAACATCTTTCCCAAAGTCAAAGCCATCAAAATGCAGGCAGGCCATACGCCACCAAGGGCAGGCACATGCCGCAAAGCTTGCCAAAATTGATCCCCACTGAAGGCCAAAACAGAAAAGAAGGACCTACAAACACGCTGGAAAGGAGTCAACATCAAAGGAATTGCAATTGGAGGAGAGAAAAAGAAAATTTGGGAAATTTAGTGACTCTAAGATAATGGCCCGGGGTTTTATCAGGTGCAGTGCAAAGGACCAAACGGTGCCTAAACTAAGCTCACAGATGTTGCAAAAGCAGGGGAAAAAGTCAAGGAGGAAGACACAACTTAGGGGGCAAGATATGAAGGACATGGCATGAATACTTAAACAACAAAAAAAATAATAGAAAAAATCTTTCACAAAGTCAAAGCCATCAAAATGCAGGCAGGCCATACGCCACCAAGGGCAGGCCCATGCAGCAAAGCTTGCCAAAATTGATCCCCACTGAAGGCCAAAACAGAAAAGAAGGACCTACAAACACGCTGGAAAGGAGTCAACATCAAAGGAATTGCAATTGGAGGAGAAAAAAAGAAAATTTGGGAAATTTAGTGACTCTTAGAAAGTTGCCTGGGGTTTTATCTGGTGCAGTGCAAAGGACCAAAAGGTGCCAAAACTAAGCTCACAGATGTTGCAAAAGCAGGGGAAAAAGTCAAGGAGGAAGACACAACTTAGGGGGCAAGATATGAGGGACATGGCATGAATACTTAAAATAATAATATAAAAAAAAAAAAGAAAAAATCTTTCCCAAAGTCAAAGCCATCAAAATGCAGGCAGGCCATACGCCACCAAGGGCAGGCACATGCAGCAAATCTTGCCAAAATTGATCCCCACTGAAGGCCAAAACAGAAAAGAAGGACCTACAAACACGCTGGAAAGGAATCAACATCAAAGGAATTGCAATTGGAGGAGAAAAAAAGAAAATTTGGGAAATTTAGTGACTCTAAGAAAGTGGCCTGGGTTTATATCAGGAGCAGTGCAAAGGACCAAAAGATGCCAAAACTAAGCTCACAGATGTTGCAAAAGCTGGGGAAAAAGTCAAGGAGGAAGACACAACTTAGGGGGCAAGATATGAGGGACATGGCTTGAATACTTAAAATAATAAAAAAAAAAAAAAGAAAACATCTTTCCCAAAGTCAAAGCCATCAAAATGCAGGCAGGCCATACGCCACCAAGGGCAGGCACATGCCGCAAAGCTTGCCAAAATTGATCCCCACTGAAGGCCAAAACAGAAAAGAAGGACCTACAAACACGCTGGAAAGGAGACAACATCAAAGGAATTGCAATTGGAGGAGAAAAAAAGAAAATTTGGGAAATTTAGTGACTCTAAGAAAGTTGCCTGGGGTTTTATCTGGTGCAGTGCAAAGGACCAAAAGGTGCCAAAACTAAGCTCACAGATGTTGCAAAAGCAGGGGAAAAAGTCAAGGAGGAAGACACAACTTAGGGGGCAAGATATGAAGGACATGGCATGAATACTTAAACAACAAAAAAAATAATAGAAAAAATCTTTCCCAAAGTCAAAGCCATCAAAATGCAGGCAGGCCATACGCCACCAAGGGCAGGCCCATGCAGCAAAGCTTGCCAAAATTGATCCCCACTGAAGGCCAAAAGAGAAAAGAAGGACCTACAAACACGCTGGAAAGGAGTCAACATCAAAGGAATTGCAATTGGAGGAGAAAAAAAGAAAATTTGGGAAATTTAGTGACTCTTAGAAAGTTGCCTGGGGTTTTAGCTGCTGCAGTGCAAAGGACCAAAAGATGCCAAAACTAAGCTCACAGATGTTGCAAAAGCAGGGGAAAAAGTCAAGGAGGAAGACAATACTTAGGGGGCAAGATATGAGGGACATGGCATGAACACTTCAGAAAACAACCAAAAAAAGAAAAAAATCTTTCCCAAAGTCAAAGCCATCAAAGGCATGGCCTGCCATCAAGTGCAGGGACATGCACCAAAGATTCCTCTATTGGTCCCCATTGTAATCGCAAGATTCCTTTTCCCTTCCCGAAAGGAAATGAAATTTCCTTTCTGGAAGGGAAAAGGAATCTTGTGAATCCCAAAAGAAAGGCTTACAAACACTCTGGAAAGGAGATAGGTTCAAATGAAATCCAATTGAAAAAAGCAGAAAATTGGGAATTTTAGTCTCTTCAAAAAATAGGCTGTGAGGAAATCAGCTGCATTGCAAAGGACCAAAAGGTGCCAAACCTAGGCTCACAAATGTTGCAAAAGCAGGGGAATAAGTCAAGGAGGAAGACACAACTTAGGGGGCAAGATATGAGGGACATGGCATGAATACTTAAAATAATAATAAAAAAAAAAAAAAGAAAAAATCTTTCCCAAAGTCAAAGCCATCAAAATGCAGGCAGGCCATACGCCACCAAGGGCAGGCACATGCAGCAAAGCTTGCCAAAATTGATCCCCACTGAAGGCCAAAACAGAAAAGAAGGACCTACAAACACGCTGGAAAGGAGTCAACATCAAAGGAATTGCAATTGGAGGAGAAAAAAAGAAAATCTGGGAAATTTAATGACTCTAAGAAACTGGCCTGGGATTTTAGCAGGTGCAGTGCAAAGGACCAAAAGGTGCCTAAACTAAGCTCACAGATGTTGCAAAAGCAGGGGAAAAAGTCAAGGAGGAAGACACAACTTAGGGAGCAAGATATGAGGGACATGGCATGAATACTTAAAACAAAATAAAAAAAAAAGAAAAACCTTTCCCAAAGTCAAAGCCATCAAAATGCAGGCAGGCCATATGCCACCAAGGGCAGGCACTTGCAGCAAAGCTTGCCAAAATTGATCCCCACTGAAGGCCAAAAGAGAAAAGAAGGACCTACAAACACGCTGGAATGGAGACACCATCAAAGGAATTGCAATTGGAGGAGAAAAAACAAAAATGGGAAATTTAATGACTCTAAGAAAATGGCCTGGGTTTATATCAGGTGCAGTGCAAAGGACCAAAATATGCCAAAACTAAGCTCACAGATGTTGCAAAAGCAGGGGAAAAAGTCAAGGAGGAAGACACAACTTAGGGGGCAAGATATGAGGGACATGGCATGAATACTTAAAACAAAAAAAAAAAAAAAAAGAAAAAATCTATACCAAAGTCAAAGCCATCAAAATGCAGGCAGGCCATACGCCAGCAAGTGCAGGCACATGCAGCAAAGCTTGCCAAATTTGATCCCCACTGAAGGCCAAAACAGAAAAGAAGGACTTGCAAACACGCTGGAATGGAGACAACATCAAAGGAATTGCAATTGGAGGAGAAAAAAAGAAAATTTGGGAAATTTAGTGACTCTAAGAAAATGGCCCGGGGTTTTATCAGGTGCAGTGCAAAGGACCAAAAGGTGCCAAAACTAAGCTCACAGATGTTGCAAAAGCAGGGGAAAAAGTCAAGGAGGAAGACACAACTTAGGGGGCAAGATATGAAGGACATGGCATGAATACTTAAAATAATAAAAAAAAAAAAAGAAAAAAAAAAATCTTTCCCAAAGTCAAAGCCATCAAAATGCAGGCAGGCCATACGCCAGCAAGTGCAGGCACATGCAGCAAAGCTTGCCAAAATTGATCCCCACTGAAGGCCAAAACAGAAAAGAAGGACCTACAAACACGCTGGAAAGGAGTCAACATCAAAGGAATTGCAATTGGAGGAGAAAAAAAGAAAATTTGGGAAATTTAATGACTCTAAGAAGTGGCCTGGGGTTTTAGCAGGTGCAGTGCAAACGACCAAAAGGTGCCAAACCTAGGCTCACAAATGTTGCAAAAGCAGGGGAAAAAGTCAAGGAGGAAGACACAACTTAGGGGGCAAGATATGAGGGACATGGCATGAATAATTAAAATAATAATAGAGAAAAAAAAAAAAAGAAAAAATCTTTCCCAAAGTCAAAGCCATCAAAATGCAGGCAGGCCATACGCCACCAAGGGCAGGCACATGCAGCAAAGCTTGCCAAAATTGATCCCCACTGAAGGCCAGAACAGAAAAGAAGGACCTACAAACACGCAGGAAAGGAGTCAACATCAAAGGAATTGCAATTGGAGGAGAAAAACAGAAAATTTGGGAAATTTAGTGACTCTAAGAAAGTGGCCTGGGTTTATATCCGGAGCAGTGCAAAGGACCAAAAGATGCCAAAACTAAGCTCACAGATGTTGCAAAAGCTGGGGAAAAAGTCAAGGAGGAAGACACAACTTAGGTGGCAAGATATGAGGGACATGGCTTGAATATTAAAATAATAAAAAAAAAAAAAAGAAAACATCTTTCCCAAAGTCAAAGCCATCAAAATGCAGGCAGGCCATACGCCACCAAGGGCAGGCACATGCCGCAAATCTTGCCAAAATTGATGCCCACTGAAGGCCAAAACAGAAAAGAAGGACCTACAAACACGCTGGAAAGGAGTCAACATCAAAGGAATTGCAATTGGAGGAGAGAAAAAGAAAATTTGGGAAATTTAGTGACTCTAAGAAAATGGCCCGGGGTTTTATCAGGTGCAGTGCAAAGGACCAAACGGTGCCAAAACTAAGCTCAGAGATGTTGCAAAAGCAGGGGAAAAAGTCAAGGAGGAAGACACAACTTATGGGGCAAGATATGAAGGACATGGCATGAATACTTAAACAACAAAAAAAATAATAGAGAAAATCTTTCCCAAAGTCAAAGCCATCAAAATGCAGGCAGGCCATACGCCACCAAGGGCAGGCCCATGCAGCAAAGCTTGCCAAAATTGATCCCCACTGAAGGCCAAAACAGAAAAGAAGGACCTACAAACACGCTGGAAAGGAGTCAACATCAAAGGAATTGCAATTGGAGGAGAAAAAAAGAAAATTTGGGAAATTTAGTGACTCTTAGAATGTTGCCTGGGCTTTTATCTGGTGCAGTGCAAAGGACCAAAAGGTGCCAAAACTAAGCTCACAGATGTTGCAAAAGCAGGGCAAAAAGTCAAGGAGGAAGACACAACTTAGGGGGCAAGATATGAGGGACATGGCATGAACACTTCAGAAAACAACCAAAAAAAGAAAAAAATCTTTCCCAAAGTCAAAGCCATCAAAAGGCATGGCCTGCCATCAAGTGCAGGGACATGCACCAAAGATTCCTCTATTGGTCCCCATTGAAATCGCAAGATTCCTTTTCACTTCACGAAAGGAAATGAAATTTCCTTTCGGGAAGGGTAAAGGAATCTTGCGAATCCCAAAAGAAAGGCTTACAAACACTCTGGAAAGGAGATAGGTTCAAATGAAATGCAATTGAAAAAAGCAGAAAATCGGGAATTTTAGTCTCTACAAAAAATAGGCTGAGAGGAAATCAGCTGCATTGCAAAGGACCAAAAGGTGCCAAAACTAAGCTCACAGATGTTGCAAAAGCAGGGGAAAAAGTCAAGGAGGAAGACACAACTTAGGGGGCAAGATATGAGGGACATGGCATGAATACTTAATATATTAAAAAAAAAAAAAAAGAAAAAATCTTTCACAAAGTCAAAGCCATCAAAATGCAGGCAGGCCATACGCCAGCAAGGGCAGGCACATGCAGCAAAGCTTGCCAAAATTGATCCCCACTGAAGGCCAGAACAGAAAAGAAGGACCTACAAACACGCAGGAAAGGAGTCAACATCAAAGGAATTGCAATTTGAGGAGAAAAAAAGAAAATTTGGGAAATTTAGTGACTCTAAGAAAGTGGCCTGGGTTTATATCCGGAGCAGTGCAAAGGACCAAAAGATGCCAAAACTAAGCTCACAGATGTTGCAAAAGCTGGGGAAAAAGTCAAGGAGGAAGACACAACTTAGGGGGCAAGATATGAAAGACATGGCTTGAATATTAAAATAATAAAAAAAAAAAAAAGAAAACATCTTTCCCAAAGTCAAAGCCATCAAAATGCAGGCAGGCCATACGCCACCAAGGGCAGGCCCATGCCGCAAAGCTTGCCAAAATTGATCCCCACTGAAGGCCAAAACAGAAAAGAAGGACCTACAAACACGCTGGAAAGGAGTCAACATCAAAGGAATTGCAATTGGAGGAGAGAAAAAGAAAATTTGGGAAATTTAGTGACTCTAAGAAAATGGCCCGGGGTTTTATCAGGTGCAGTGCAAAGGACCAAACGGTGCCAAAACTAAGCTCAGAGATGTTGCAAAAGCAGGGGAAAAAGTCAAGGAGGAAGACACAACTTAGGGGGCAAGATATGAAGGACATGGCATGAATACTTAAACAACAAAAAAAATAATAGAAAAAATCTTTCCCAAAGTCAAAGCCATCAAAATGCAGGCAGGCCATACGCCACCAAGGGCAGGCCCATGCAGCAAAGCTTGCCAAAATTGATCCCCACTGAAGGCCAAAACAGAAAAAAGGACCTACAAACACGCTGGAAAGGAGTCAACATCAAAGGAATTGCAATTGGAGGAGAAAAAAAGAAAATTTGGGAAATTTAGTGACTCTTAGAAAGTTGCCTGGGGTTTAATCTGGTGCAGTGCAAAGGACCAAATGTGCCAAAACTAAGCTCACAGATGTTGCAAAAGCAGGGGAAAAAGTCAAGGAGGAAGACAAAACTTAGGGGGCAAGATATGAGGGACATGGCATGAACACTTCAGAAAACAACCAAAAAAAGAAAAAAATCTTTCCCAAAGTCAAAGCCATCAAAAGGCATGGCCTGCCATCAAGTGCAGGGACATGCACCAAAGATTCCTCTATTGGTCCCCATTGAAATCGCAAGATTCCTTTTCACTTCACGAAAGGAAATGAAATTTCCTTTCGGGAAGGGAAAAGGAATATTGCGGATCCCAAAAGAAAGGCTTACAAACACTCTGGAAAGGAGATAGGTTCAAATGAAATGCAATTGAAAAAAGCAGAAAATCGGGAATTTTAGTCTCTACAAAAAATAGGCTGAGAGGAAATCAGCTGCATTGCAAAGGACCAAAAGGTGCCAAAACTAAGCTCACAGATGTTGCAAAAGCAGGGGAAAAAGTCAAGGAGGAAGACACAACTTAGGGGGCAAGATATGAGGGACATGGCATGAATACTTAAAACAAAAAAAAAAATAAAAAAGAAAAAATTTTTCCCAAAGCCAAAGCCATCAAAATGCAGGCAGGCCATACGCCACCAAGGGCAGGCACATGCAGCAAAGCTTGCCAAAATTGATCCCCACTGAAGGCCAAAACAGAAAAGAAGGACTTGCAAACACGCTGGAATGGAGTCAACATCAAAGGAATTGCAATTGGAGGAGAAAAAAAGAAAATTTGGGAAATTTAGTGACTCTAAGAAAATGGCCCGGGGTTTTATCAGGTGCAGTGCAAAGGACCAAAAGGTGCCAAAACTAAGCTCACAGATGTTGCAAAAGCAGGGGAAAAAGTCAAGGAGGAAGACACAACTTAGGGGGCAAGATATGAAGGACATGGCATGAATACTTAAAATAATAATAAAAAAAAAAAAAAGAAAAAATCTTTCCCAAAGTCAAAGCCATCAAAATGCAGGCAGGCCATACGCCACCAAGGGCAGGCACATGCAGCAAAGCTTGCCAAAATTGATCCCCACTGAAGGCCAAAACAGAAAAGAAGGACCTACAAACACGCTGGAAAGGAGTCAACATCAAAGGAATTGCAATTGGAGGAGAAAAAGAGAAAATTTGGGAAATTTAGTGACTCTAAGAAAATGGCCTGGGGTTTTAGCAGGTGCAGTGCAAAGGACCAAAAGGTGCCTAAACTAAGCTCACAGATGTTGCAAAAGCAGGGGAAAAAGTCAAGGAGGAAGACACAACTTAGGGAGCAAGATATGAGGGACATGGCATGAATACTTAAAACAAAAAAAAAAAGAAAAACCATTCCCAAAGTCAAAGCCATAAAAATGCAGGCAGGCCATATGCCACCAAGGGCAGGCACTTGCAGCAAAGCTTGCCAAAATTGATCCCCACTGAAGGCCAAAAGAGAAAAGAAGGACCTACAAACACGCTGGAATGGAGACACCATCAAAGGAATTGAAATTGGAGGAGAAAAAACAAAAATGGGAAATTTAATGACTCTAAGAAAATGGCCCGGGATAATATCAGGTGCAGTGCAAAGGACCAAAATATGCCAAAACTAAGCTCACAGATGTTGCAAAAGCAGGGGAAAAAGTCAAGGAGGAAGACACAACTTAGGGGGCAAGATATGAAGGACATGGCATGAATACTTAAAAAAAAACCAAAAAAAATAATAGAGAAAATCTTTCCCAAAGTCAAAGCCATCAAAATGCAGGCAGGCCATACGCCAGCAAGGGCAGGCACATGCAGCAAAGCTTGCCAAAATTGATCCCCACTGAAGGCCAAAACAGAAAAGAAGGACCTACAAACACGCTGGAAAGGAGTCAACATCAAAGGAATTGCAATTGGAGGAGAAAAAAAGAAAATTTGGGAAATTTATTGACTCTAAGAAAGTGGCCGGGGGTTTTAGCAGGTGCAGTGCAAACGACCAAAAGGTGCCAAACCTAGGCTCACAAATGTTGCAAAAGCAGGGGAAAAAGTCAAGGAGGAAGACACAACTTAGGGGGCAAGATATGAGGGACATGGCTTGAATACTTAAAATAATAAAAAAAAAAAAAAAGAAAACATCTTTCCCAAAGTCAAAGCCATCAAAATGCGGGCAGGCCATACGCCACCAAGGGCAGGCACATGCCGCAAAGCTTGCCAAAATTGATCCCCACTGAAGGCCAAAACAGAAAAGAAGGACCTACAAACACGCTGGAAAGGAGTCAACATCAAAGGATTTGCAATTGGAGGAGAAAAAACAAAATTTGGGAAATTTAGTGACTCTAAGAAAATGGCCCGGGGTTTAATCAGGTGCAGTGCAAAGGACCAAAAGGTGCCAAAACTAAGCTCACAGATGTTGCAAAAGCTGGGGAAAAAGTCAAGGAGGAAGACACAACTTAGGGGGCAAGATATGAAGGACATGGCATGAATACTTAAACAACAAAAAAAATAATAGAAAAAATCTTTCCCAAAGTCAAAGCCATCAAAATGCAGGCAGGCCATACGCCACCAAGGGCAGGCCCATGCAGCAAAGCTTGCCAAAATTGATCCCCACTGAAGGCCAAAACAGAAAAGAAGGACCTACAAACACGCTGGAAAGGAGTCAACATCAAAGGAATTGCAATTGGAGGAGAAAAAAAGAAAATTTGGGAAATTGAGTGACTCTTAGAAAGTGGCCTGGGGTTTTATCGGGTGCAGTGCAAAGGACCAAAAGGTGCCAAAACTAAGCTCACAGATGTTGCAAAAGCAGGGGAAAAAGTCAAGGAGGAAGACAGAACTTAGGGGGCAAGATATGAGGGACATGGCATGAACACTTCAGAAAACAACCAAAAAAAGAAAAAAATCTTTCCCAAAGTCAAAGCCATCAAAGGCATGGCCTGCCATCAAGTGCAGGGACATGCACCAAAGATTCCTCTATTGGTCCCCATTGAAATCGCAAGATTCCTTTTCCCTTCCCGAAAGGAAATGAAATTTCCTTTCGGGAAGGGAAAAGGAATCTTGCGAATCCCAAAAGAAAGGCTTACAAACACTCTGGAAAGGAGATAGGTTCAAATGAAATGCAATTGAAAAAAGCAGAAAATCGGGAATTTTAGTCTCTACAAAAAATAGGCTGAGAGGAAATCAGCTGCATTGCAAAGGACCAAAAGGTGCCAAAACAAAGCTCACAGATGTTGCAAAAGTAGGGGAAAAAGTCAAGGAGGAATACACAACTTAGGGGGCAAGATATGAGGGACATGGCATGAATACTTAAAATATTAATAAAAAAAAAAAAAAGAAAAAATCTTTCCCAAAGTCAAAGCCATCAAAATGCAGGCAGGCCATACGCCACCAAGGGCAGGCACATGCCGCAAAGCTTGCCAAAATTGATCCCCACTGAAGGCCAAAACAGAAAAGAAGGACCTACAAACACGCTGGAAAGGAGTCAACATCAAAGGAATTGCAATTGGAGGAGAAAAAAAGAAAATTTGGGAAATTTAGTGACTCTAAGAAAATGGCCCGGGGTTTTATCAGGTGCAGTGCAAAGGACCAAAAGGTGCCAAAACTAAGCTCACAGATGTTGGAAAAGCAGGGGAAAAAGTCAAGGAGGAAGACACAACTTAGGGAGCAAGATATGAGGGACATGGCATGAATAATTAAAATAATAATAGAGAAAAAAAAAAAAAGAAAAAATCTTTCCCAAAGTCAAAGCCATCAAAATGCAGGCAGGCCATACGCCAGCAAGGGCAGGCACATGCAGCAAAGCTTGCCAAAATTGATCCCCACTGAAGGCCAAAACAGAAAAGAAGGACCTACAAACACGCAGGAAAGGAGTCAACATCAAAGGAATTGCAATTAGAGGAGAAAAAAAGAAAATTTGGGAAATTTAGTGACTCTAAGAAAATGGCCCGGGGTTTAATCAGGTGCAGTGCAAAGGACCAAAAGGTGCCAAAACTAAGCTCACAGATGTTGCAAAAGCAGGGGAAAAAGTCAAGGAGGAAGACACAACTTAGGGGGCAAGATATGAAGGACATGGCATGAATACTTAAACAACAAAAAAAATAATAGAAAAAATCTTTCCCAAAGTCAAAGCCATCAAAATGCAGGCAGGCCATACGCCACCAAGGGCAGGCACATGCAGCAAAGCTTGCCAAAATTGATCCCCACTGAAGGCCAAAACAGAAAAGAAGGACCTACAAACACGCAGGAAAGGAGTCAACATCAAAGGAATTGCAATTGGAGGAGAAAAAAAGAAAATTTGGGAAATTTAGTGACTCTAAGGAAGTGGCCTGGGTTTATATCCGGCGCAGTGCAAAGGACCAAAAGATGCCAAAACTAAGCTCACAGATGTTGCAAAAGCAGGGGAAAAAGTCAAGGAGGAAGACACAACTTAGGTGGCAAGATATGAGGGACATGGCTTGAATACTTAAAATAATAAAAAAAAAAAAAAGAAAACATCTTTCCCAAAGTCAAAGCCATCAAAATGCAGGCAGGCCATACGCCAGCAAGGGCAGGCACATGCCGCAAAGCTTGCCAAAATTGATCCCCACTGAAGGCCAAAACAGAAAAGAAGGACCTACAAACACGCTGGAAAGGAGTCAACATCAAAGGATTTGCAATTGGAGGAGAAAAAAAGAAAATTTGGGAAATTTATGACTCTAAGAAACTGGCCTGGGGTTTTAGCAGGTGCAGTGCAAAGGACCAAAAGGTGCCTAAACTAAGCTCACAGATGTTGCAAAAGCAGGGGAAAAAGTCAAGGAAGAAGACACCACTTAGGGAGCAAGATATGAGGGACATGGCATGAATACTTAAAACAAAAAAAAAAAAAAAAAGAAAAAATCTTTCCCAAAGTCAAAGCCATCAAAATGCAGGCAGGCCATACGCCACCAAGGGCAGGCACATGCAGCAAAGCTTGCCAAAATTGATCCCCACTGAAGGCCAAAACAGAAAAGAAGGACTTGCAAACACGCTGGAATGGAGACAACATCAAAGGAATTGCAATTGGAGGAGAAAAAAAGAAAATTTGGGAAATTTAGTGACTCTAAGAAAATGGCATGGCAGTATATCATGTGCAGTGCAAAGGACCAAAGATGCCAAAACTAAGCTCACAGATGTTGCAAAAGCAGGGGAAAAAGTCAAGGAGGAAGACACAACTTAGGGGGCAAGATATGAGGGACATGGCATGAATACTTAAAATAATAAAAAAAAAAAAAAAAAAAAAAATCTTTCCCAAAGTCAAA
Source organism: Artemisiospiza belli (assembly GCA_021963965.1). Lineage (NCBI taxonomy): Eukaryota > Metazoa > Chordata > Aves > Passeriformes > Passerellidae > Artemisiospiza > Artemisiospiza belli. Next base: position 75,571 of record JAKDEW010000768.1, read on the forward strand.
GCCATCAAAATGCAGGCAGGCCATACGCCACCAAGGGCAGGCACATGCAGCAAAGCTTGCCAAAATTGATCCCCACTGAAGGCCAAAACAGAAAAGAAGGACCTACAAACACGCTGGAATGGAGACATCATCAAAGGATTTGCAATTGGAGGAGAAAAAAAGAAAATTTGGGAAATTTATTGTCTCTTAGAAAGTGGCCTGTGGTTTTAGCAGGTGCAGTTCAAAGGACCAAAATGTGCCGAAATTAACCTCACAGATATTGCAATAGCAGGGGAAAAAGTCAAGGAGGAAGACACAACTTAGGGGGCAAGATATGAGGGACATGGCATGAACACTTCAGAAAACAACCAAAAAAAGAAAAAATCTTTCCCAAAGTCAAAGCCATCAAAAGGCATGGCCTGCCATCAAGTGCAGGGACATGCACCAAAGATTCCTCTATTGGTCCCCATTGAAATCGCAAGATTCCTTTTCCCTTCCCGAAAGGAAATGAAATTTGCTTTCGGGAAGGGAAAAGGAATCTTGCGAATCCCAAAAGAAAGGCTTACAAACACTCTGGAAAGGAGATAGGTTCAAATGAAATGCAATTGAAAAAAGCAGAAAATTGGGAATTTTAGTCTCTTCAAAAAATAGGCTGTGAGGAAATCAGCTGCATTGCAAAGGACCAAAAGGTGGCAGAACTAAGCTCACAGATGTTGCAAAAGCAGGGGAAAAAGTCAAGGAGGAAGACACAACTTAGGGGGCAAGATATGAGGGACATGGCATGAATACTGAAAATAGTAAAAAAAAAAAAAAAGAAAAAATCTTTCCCAAAGTCAAAGCCATCAAAATGCAGGCAGGCCATATGCCACCAAGGGCAGGCACATGCAGCAAAGCTTGCCAAAATTGATCCCCACTGAAGGCCAAAACAGAAAAGAAGGACCTAGAAACACGCTGTAAAGGAGTCAACATCAAAGGAATTGCAATTGGAGGAGAAAAATGAAATTTTTGGAGATTTAATGACTCAAAGAAAATGGCCTGGGTTTATATCAGGTGCAGTGCAAAGGACCAAAATGTGCCAAAACTAAGCTCACAGATGTTGCAAAAGCAGGGGAAAAAGTGAAGCAGGAAGACACAACTTAGGGAGCAAGATATGAGGGACATGGCATGAATACTTAAAACAAAAAAAAAAAAAAAAGAAAAACCTTTCCCAAAGTCAAAGCCATCAAAATGCAGGCAGGCCATACGCCACCAAGGGCAGGCACATGCAGCAAAGCTTGCCAAAATTGATCCCCACTGAAGGCCAAAACAGAAAAGAAGGACCTACAAACACGCTGGAATGGAGACTACATCAATGGAATTGCAATTGGAGGAGAAAAAAAAAAAAATGGCAAATTTAATGACTCTAAGAAAATGGCATGGGTTTATATCAGGTGCAGTGCAAAGGACCAAAAGATGCCAAAACTAAGCTCACAGATGTTGCAAAAGCAGGGGAAAAAGTCAAGGAGGAAGACACAACTTAGGGGGCAAGATATGAGGGACATGGCATGAACACTTCAGAAAACAACAAAAAAAAGAAAAAAATCTTTCCCAAAGTCAAAGGCATCAAAAGGCATGGCCTGCCATCAAGTGCAGGGACATGCACCAAAGATTCCTCTATTGGTCCCCATTGAAATCGCAAGATTCCTTTTCCCTTCCCGAAAGGAAATGAAATTTCCTTTCGGGAAGGGAAAAGGAATCTTGCGAATCCCAAAAGAAAGGATTACAAACACTCTGGAAAGTAGATAGGTTCAAATGAAATGCAATTGAAAAAAGCAGAAAATTGGGAATGTTGGTCTCTTCAAAAAATAGGCTGTGAGGAAATCAGCTGCATTGCAAAGGACCAAAAGGTGCCAAACCTAAGCTCACAGATGTTGCAAAAGCAGGGGATAAAGTCAAGGAGGAAGACACAACTCAGGGGGCAAGATATGAGGGACATGGCGGAAATACTTAAAATAAAAAAAAAAAAAAAGAAAGAGTCTTTCCCAAAGTCAAAGCCATCAAAATGCAGGCAGGCCATACGCCAGCAAGGGCAGGCACATGCAGCAAAGCTTGCCAAAATTGATCCCCACTGAAGGCCAAAACAGAAAAGAAGGACCTACAAACATGCTGGAAAGGAGTCAACATCAAAGGAATTGCAATTGGAGGAGAAAAAAGAAAATTTGGGAAATTTAATGACTCTTAGAAAGTGGCCTGGGGTTTTATCAGGTGCAGTGCAAAGGACCAAAAGATGCCAAAACTAAGCTCACAGATGTTGCAAAAGCAGGGGAAAAAGTCAAGGAGGAAGACACAACTTAGGGGGCAAGATATGAGGGACATGGCTTGAATACTTAAAATAATAAAAAAAAAAAAAAGAAAACATCTTTCCCAAAGTCAAAGCCATCAAAATGCAGGCAGGCCATACGCCAGCAAGGGCAGGCACATGCCGCAAAGCTTGCCAAAATTGATCCCCACTGAAGGCCAAAACAGAAAAGAAGGACCTACAAACACGCTGGAAAGGAGTCAACATCAAAGGATTTGCAATTGGAGGAGAAAAAAAGAAAATTTGGGAAATTTATGACTCTAAGAAACTGGCCTGGGGTTTTAGCAGGTGCAGTGCAAAGGACCAAAAGGTGCCTAAACTAAGCTCACAGATGTTGCAAAAGCAGGGGAAAAAGTCAAGGAGGAAGACACCACTTAGGGGGCAAGATATGAGGGACATGGCGGAAATACTTAAAATAAAAAAAAAAAAAAAAAGAAAAAATCTTTCCCAAAGTCAAAGCCATCAAAATGCAGGCAGGCCATACGCCACCAAGGGCAGGCACATGCAGCAAAGCTTGCCAAAATTGATCCCCACTGAAGGCCAAAACAGAAAAGAAGGACTTGCAAACACGCTGGAATGGAGACAACATCAAAGGAATTGCAATTGGAGGAGAAAAAAAGAAAATTTGGGAAATTTAGTGACTCTAAGAAAATTGCCTGGCAGTATATCATGTGCAGTGCAAAGGACCAAAGATGCCAAAACTAAGCTCACAGATGTTGCAAAAGCAGGGGAAAAAGTCAAGGAGGAAGACACAACTTAGGGGGCAAGATATGAGGGACATGGCATGAATACTTAAAATAATAAAAAAAAAAAAAAAAAAAAAATCTTTCCCAAAGTCAAAGCCATCAAAATGCAGGCAGGCCATACGCCACCAAGGGCAGGCCCATGCAGCAAAGCTTGCCAAAATTGATCCCCACTGAAGGCCAAAACAGAAAAGAAGGACCTACAAACACGCTGGAATGGAGACATCATCAAAGGATTTGCAATTGGAGGAGAAAAAAAGAAAATTTGGGAAATTTATTGTCTCTTAGAAAGTGGCCTGTGGTTTTAGCAGGTGCAGTTCAAAGGACCAAAATGTGCCGAAATTAACCTCACAGATATTGCAAAAGCAGGGGAAAAAGTCAAGGAGGAAGACACAACTTAGGGGGCAAGATATGAGGGACATGGCATGAACACTTCAGAAAACAACCAAAAAAAGAAAAAATCTTTCCCAAAGTCAAAGCCATCAAAAGGCATGGCCTGCCATCAAGTGCAGGGACATGCACCAAAGATTCCTCTATTGGTCCCCATTGAAATCGCAAGATTCCTTTTCCCTTCCCGAAAGGAAATTACATTTCCTTTCGGGAAGGGAAAAGGAATCTTGCGAATCCCAAAAGAAAGGCTTACAAACACTCTGGAAAGGAGATAGGTTCAAATGAAATGCAATTGAAAAAAGCAGAAAATTGGGAATTTTAGTCTCTTCAAAAAATAGGCTGTGAGGAAATCAGCTGCATTGCAAAGGACCAAAAGGTGGCAGAACTAAGCTCACAGATGTTGCAAAAGCAGGGGAAAAAGTCAAGGAGGAAGACACAACTTAGGGGGCAAGATATGAGGGACATGGCATGAATACTGAAAATAGTAAAAAAAAAAAAAAAGAAAAAATCTTTCCCAAAGTCAAAGCCATCAAAATGCAGGCAGGCCATATGCCACCAAGGGCAGGCACATGCAGCAAAGCTTGCCAAAATTGATCCCCACTGAAGGCCAAAACAGAAAAGAAGGACCTAGAAACACGCTGTAAAGGAGTCAACATCAAAGGAATTGCAATTGGAGGAGAAAAATGAAATTTTTGGAGATTTAATGACTCTAAGAAAATGGCCTGGGTTTATATCAGGTGCAGTGCAAAGGACCAAAATGTGCCAAAACTAAGCTCACAGATGTTGCAAAAGCAGGGGAAAAAGTGAAGCAGGAAGACACAACTTAGGGAGCAAGATATGAGGGACATGGCATGAATACTTAAAACAAAAAAAAAAAAAAAAGAAAAACCTTTCCCAAAGTCAAAGCCATCAAAATGCAGGCAGGCCATACGCCACCAAGGGCAGGCACATGCAGCAAAGCTTGCCAAAATTGATCCCCACTGAAGGCCAAAACAGAAAAGAAGGACCTACAAACACGCTGGAATGGAGACTACATCAATGGAATTGCAATTGGAGGAGAAAAAAAAAAAAATGGCAAATTTAATGACTCTAAGAAAATGGCCTGGGTTTATATCAGGTGCAGTGCAAAGGACCAAAAGATGCCAAAACTAAGCTCACAGATGTTGCAAAAGCAGGGGAAAAAGTCAAGGAGGAAGACACAACTTAGGGGGCAAGATATGAGGGACATGGCATGAATACTCAATACAAACAAAAAAAAAAAAAAAAAAAATCTTTCCCAAAGTCAAAGCCATCAAAATGCAGGCAGGCCATACGCCAGCAAGGGCAGGCACATGCAGCAAAGCTTGCCAAAATTGATCCCCACTGAAGGCCAAAACAGAAAAGAAGGACCTACAAACACGCTGGAATGGAGACATCATCAAAGGATTTGCAATTGGAGGAGAAAAAAAGAAAATTTGGGAAATTTATTGTCTCGTAGAAAGTGGCCTGTGGTTTTAGCAGGTGCAGTTCAAAGGACCAAAATGTGCCGAAATTAACCTCACAGATATTGCAAAAGCAGGGGAAAAAGTCAAGGAGGAAGACACAACTTAGGGGGCAAGATATGAGGGACATGGCATGAACACTTCAGAAAACAACCAAAAAAAGAAAAAATCTTTCCCAAAGTCAAAGCCATCAAAAGGCATGGCCTGCCATCAAGTGCAGGGACATGCACCAAAGATTCCTCTATTGGTCCCCATTGAAATCGCAAGATTCCTTTTCCCTTCCCGAAAGGAAATTTCATTTCCTTTCGGGAAGGGAAAAGGAATCTTGTGAATCCCAAAAGAAAGGCTTACAAACACTCTGGAAAGGAGATAGGTTCAAATGAAATGCAATTGAAAAAAGCAGAAAATTGGGAATTTTAGTCTCTTCAAAAAATAGGCTGTGAGGAAATCAGCTACATTGCAAAGGACCAAAAGGTGGCAGAACAAAGCTCACAGATGTTGCAAAAGCAGGGGAAAAAGTCAAGGAGGAAGACACAACTTAGGGGGCAAGATATGAGGGACATGGCATGAATACTGAAAATAGTAAAAAAAAAAAAAAAGAAAAAATCTTTCCCAAAGTCAAAGCCATCAAAATGCAGGCAGGCCATATGCCACCAAGGGCAGGCACATGCAGCAAAGCTTGCCAAAATTGATCCCCACTGAAGGCCAAAACAGAAAAGAAGGACCTAGAAACACGCTGTAAAGGAGTCAACATCAAAGGAATTGCAATTGGAGGAGAAAAATGAAATTTTTGGAGATTTAATGACTCTAAGAAAATGGCCTGGGTTTATATCAGGTGCAGTGCAAAGGACCAAAATGTGCCAAAACTAAGCTCACAGATGTTGCAAAAGCAGGGGAAAAAGTGAAGCAGGAAGACACAACTTAGGGAGCAAGATATGAGGGACATGGCATGAATACTTAAAACAAAAAAAAAAAAAAAAGAAAAACCTTTCCCAAAGTCAAAGCCATCAAAATGCAGGCAGGCCATACGCCACCAAGGGCAGGCACATGCAGCAAAGCTTGCCAAAATTGATCCCCACTGAAGGCCAAAAGAGAAAAGAAGGACCTACAAACACGCTGGAAAGGAGTCAACATCAAAGGAATTGCAATTGGAGGAGAAAAAAAGAAAATTTGGGAAATTTAGTGACTCTTAGAAAATGCCCTGGGTTTATATCAGGTGCAGTGCAAAGGACCAAAAGATGCCAAAACTAAGCTCACAGATGTTGCAAAAGCAGGGGAAAAAGTCAAGGAGGAAGACAGAACTTAGGGGCCAAGATATGAGGATCATGGCATGAACACGTCAGAAAACAACAAAAAAAAGAAAAAAATCTTTCCCAAAGTCAAAGGCATCAAAAGGCATGGCCTGCCATCAAGTGCAGGGACATGCACCAAAGATTCCTCTATTGGTCCCCATTGAAATCGCAAGATTCCTTTTCCCTTCCCGAAAGGAAATGAAATTTCCTTTCGGGAAGGGAAAAGGAATCTTGCGAATCCCAAAAGAAAGGCTTACAAACACTCTGGAAAGTAGATAGGTTCAAATGAAATGCAATTGAAAAAAGCAGAAAATTGGGAATGTTGGTCTCTTCAAAAAATAGGCTGTGAGGAAATCAGCTGCATTGCAAAGGACCAAAAGGTGACAAACCTAAGCTCACAGATGTTGCAAAAGCAGGGGATAAAGTCAAGGAGGAAGACACAACTCAGGGGGCAAGATATGAGGGACATGGCATGAATACTTAAAACAAAAAAAAAAAAAAAAAGAAAAAATCTTTCCCAAAGTCAAAGCCATCAAAATGCAGGCAGGCCATACGCCAGCAAGGGCAGGCACATGCAGCAAAGCTTGCCAAAATTGATCCCCACTGAAGGCCAAAACAGAAAAGAAGGACCTACAAACATGCTGGAAAGGAGTCAACATCAAAGGAATTGCAATTGGTGGAGAAAAAAGAAAATTTGGGAAATTTAATGACTCTTAGAAAGTGGCCTGGGGTTTTATCAGGTGCAGTGCAAAGGACCAAAAGATGCCAAAACTAAGCTCACAGATGTTGCAAAAGCAGGGGAAAAAGTCAAGGAGGAAGACACAACTTAGGGGGCAAGATATGAGGGACATGGCATGAACACTTCAGAAAACAACCAAAAAAAGAAAAAAATCTTTCCCAAAGTCAAAGCCATCAAAGGCATGGCCTGCCATCAAGTGCAGGGACATGCACCAAAGATTCCTCTATTGGTCCCCATTGAAATCGCAAGATTCCTTTTCCCTTCCCGAAAGGAAATGAAATTTCCTTTCGGGAAGGGAAAAGGATTCTTGCGAATCCCAAAAGAAAGGCTTACAAACACTCTGGAAAGGAGATAGTTTCAAATGAAATGCAATTGAAAAAAGCAGAAAATTGGGAATTTTAGTCTCTTCAAAAAATAGGCTGTGAGGAAATCAGCTGCATTGCAAAGGACCAAAAGGTGCCAAAACTAAGCTCACAGATGTTGCAAAAGCAGGGGAAAATGTCAAGGAGGAAGACACAACTTAGGGGGCAAGATATGAGGGACATGGCATGAATTCTTAAAACAAAAAAGAAAAAAAAAAGAAAAAAATCTTTCCCAAAGTCAAAGCCATCAAAATGCAGGCAGGCCATACGCCACCAAGGGCAGGCACATGCAGCAAAGCTTGCCAAAATTAATCCCCCCTGAAGGCCAGAACAGAAAAGAAGGACCTACAAACACGCTGGAAAGGAGTCAAAATGAAAGGAATTGCAATTGGAGGAGAAAAAAAGAAAATTTGGGAAATTTATTGACTCTAAAAAAATGGCAGGGATTTATATCAGGTGCATTGCAAAGGACCAAAAAGTGCCAAAACTAAGCTCAGAAATGTTGCAAAAGCAGGGGAAAAAGTCAAGGAGGAAGACACAACTTAGGGGAAAGATATGAGGGACATGGCATGAATACTTAAAACAAAAAAGAAAAAAAAAAGAAAACATCTTTCCCAAAGTCAAAGCCATCAAAATGCAGGCAGGCCATACGCCAGCAAGGGCAGGCACATGCAGCAAAGCTTGCCAAAATTGATCCCCACTGAAGGCCAAAACAGAAAAGAAGGACTTGCAAACACGCTGGAATGGAGACAACATCAAAGGAATTGCAATTGGAGGAGAAAAAAAAAAAATGGCAAATTTAATGACTCTAAGAAAATGGCCTGGGTTTATATCAGGTGCAGTGCAAAGGACCAAAAGATGCCAAAACTAAGCTCACAGATGTTGCAAAAGCAGGGGAAAAAGGCAAGGAGGAAGACACAACTTAGGGAGCAAGATATGAGGAACATGGCATAAATACTTAAAATATTTAAAAAAAAAAAAATGAAAAAACCTTTCCCAAGATAAAGCCATCAAAATGCAGGCAGGCCATACGCCACCAAGGGCAGGCACATGCAGCAAAGCTTGCCAAAATTGATCCCCACTGAAGGCCAAAACTGAAAATAAGGACTTGCAAACACGCTGGAATGGAGACAACATCAAAGGAATTGCAATTGGAGGAGAAAAAAAGAAAATTTGGGAAATTGAGTGACTCTAAGAAAATGGCCTGGGTTTTATCAGGTGCAGTGCAAAGGACCAAAAGGTGCCTAAACTAAGCTCACAGATGTTGCAAAAGCTGGGGAAAAAGTCAAGGAGGAAGATACAACTTAGGGGGCAAGATATGAGGGACATGGCATGAATACTTAAAATAATAAAAAAAAAAAAAAAAAAAATCTTTCCCAAAGTCAAAGCCATCAAAATGCAGGCAGGCCATACGCCAGCAAGGGCAGGCCCATGCAGCAAATCTTGCCAAAATTGATCCCCACTGAAGGCCAAAAGAGAAAAGAAGGACCTAGAAACACGCTGGAAAGGAGTCAACATCAAAGGAATTGCAATTGGAGGAGAAAAATGAAATTTTTGGAGATTTAATGACTCAAAGAAAATGGCCTGGGTTTATATCAGGTGCAGTGCAAAGGACCAAAATGTGCCAAAACTAAGCTCACAGATGTTGCAAAAGCAGGGGAAAAAGTGAAGCAGGAAGACACAACTTAGGGAGCAAGATATGAGGGACATGGCATGAATACATAAAACAAAAAAAAAAAAAAAAGAAAAAATCTTTCCCAAAGTCAAAGCCATCAAAATGCAGGCAGGCCATACGCCTGAAAGTGCAGGCACATGCAGCAAAGCTTGCCAAAATTGATCCCCACTGAAGGCCAAAACAGAAAAGAAGGACCTACAAACACGCTGGAATGGAGACTACATCAAAGGAATTGCAATTGGAGGAGAAAAAAAAAAAATGGCAAATTTAATGACTCTAAGAAAATGGCCGGGGTTTATATCAGGTGCAGTGCAAAGGACCAAAAGATGCCAAAACTAAGCTCACAGATGTTGCAAAAGCAGGGGAAAAAGTCAAGGAGGAAGACACAACTTAGGGGGCAAGATATGAGGGACATGGCATGAATACTTAAAACAAAAAAAAAAAAAAAAAAAGAAAAAATCTTTCCCAAAGTTAAAGCCATCAAAATGCAGGCTGTCTATACGCCACCAAGGGCAGGCACATGCAGCAAAGCTTGCCAAAATTGATCCCCACTGAAGGCTAAAATAGAAAAGAAGGACCTACAAACACGCTGGAAAGGAGTCAACATCAAAGGAATTGCAATTGGAGGAGAAAAATGAAAATTTGGGAAATTTAGTGACTGTAAGAAAAGGGCCTGGGTTTATATCAGGCGCTGTGCAAAGGACCAAAAGATGCCAAAACTAAGCTCACAGATGTTGCAAAAGCAGGGGAAAAAGTCAAGGAGGAAGACACAACTTAGGGGGCAAGATATGAGGGACATGGCATGAACACTTCAGAAAACAACCAAAAAAAGAAAAAAATCTTTCCCAAAGTCAAAGCCATCAAAGGCATGGCCTGCCATCAAGTGCAGGGACATGCACCAAAGATTCCTCTATTGGTCCCCATTGAAATCGCAAGATTCCTTTTCCCTTCCCGAAAGGAAATGAAATTTCCTTTCGGGAAGGGAAAAGGATTCTTGCGAATCCCAAAAGAAAGGCTTACAAACACTCTGGAAAGGAGATAGGTTCAAATGAAATGCAATTGAAAAAAGCAGAAAATCGGGAATTTTAGTCTCTTCAAAAAATAGGCTGTGAGGAAATCAGCTGCATTGCAAAGGACCAAAAGGTGCCAAAACTAAGCTCACAGATGTTGCAAAAGCAGGGGAAAAAGTCAAGGAGGAAGACACAACTTAGGGGGCAAGATATGAGGGACATGGCATGAATTCTTAAAACAAAAAAGAAAAAAAAAAGAAAAAATCTTTCCCAAAGTCAAAGCCATCAAAATGCAGGCAGGCCATACGCCACCAAGGGCAGGCACATGCAGCAAAGCTTGCCAAAATTGATCCCCACTGAAGGCCAAAACAGAAAAGAAGGACTTGCAAACACGCTGGAATGGAGACACCATCAAAGGAATTGCAATTGGAGGAGAATAAAAAAAAATGGCAAATTTAATGACTCTAAGAAAATGGCCTGGGTTTATATCAGGTGCAGTGCAAAGGACCAAAAGATGCCAAAACTAAGCTCACAGATGTTGCAAAAGCAGGGGAAAAAGGCAAGGAGGAAGACACAACTTAGGGGGCAAGATATGAGGAACATGGCATAAATACTTAAAATATTTAAAAAAAAAAAAATGAAAAAACCTTTCCCAAGATAAAGCCATCAAAATGCAGGCAGGCCATACGCCACCAAGGGCAGGCACATGCAGCAAAGCTTGACAAAATTGATCCCCACTGAAGGCCAAAACTGAAAATAAGGACTTGCAAACACGCTGTAATGGAGACAACATCAAAGGAATTGCAATTGGAGGAGAAAAAAAGAAAATTTGGGAAATTTAGTGACTCTAAGAAAATGGCCTGGGTTTTATCAGGTGCAGTGCAAAGGACCAAAAGGTGCCTAAACTAAGCTCACAGATGTTGCAAAAGCAGGGGAAAAAGTCAAGGAGGAAAATACAACTTAGGGGGCAAGATATGAGGGACATGGCATGAATACTTAAAATAATAAAAAAAAAAAAAAAAAAAAATCTTTCCCAAAGTCAAAGCCATCAAAATGCAGGCAGGCCATACGCCACCAAGGGCAGGCCCATGCAGCAAATCTTGCCAAAATTGATCCCCACTGAAGGCCAAAAGAGAAAAGAAGGACCTAGAAACACGCTGGAAAGGAGTCAACATCAAAGGAATTGCAATTGGAGGAGAAAAATGAAATTTTTGGAGATTTAATGACTCAAAGAAAATGGCCTGGGTTTATATCAGGTGCAGTGCAAAGGACCAAAATGTGCCAAAACTAAGCTCACAGATGTTGCAAAAGCAGGGGAAAAAGTGAAGCAGGAAGACACAACTTAGGGAGCAAGATATGAGGGACATGGCATGAATACATAAAACAAAAAAAAAAAAAAAAGAAAAAATCTTTCCCAAAGTCAAAGCCATCAAAATGCAGGCAGGCCATACGCCTGAAAGTGCAGGCACATGCAGCAAAGCTTGCCAAAATTGATCCCCACTGAAGGCCAAAACAGAAAAGAAGGACCTACAAACACGCTGGAATGGAGACTACATCAAAAAATTGCAATTGGAGGAGAAAAAAAAAAAATGGCAAATTTAATGACTCTAAGAAAATGGCCTGGGTTTATATCAGGTGCAGTGCAAAGGACCAAAAGATGCCAAAACTAAGCTCACAGATGTTGCAAAAGCAGGGGAAAAAGTCAAGGAGGAAGACACAACTTAGGGGGCAAGATATGAGGGACATGGCAAGAATACTTAAAACAAAAAAAAAAAAAAAAAGAAAAAATCTTTCCCAAAGTTAAAGCCATCAAAATGCAGGCTGTCTATACGCCACCAATGGCAGGCACATGCAGCAAAGCTTGCCAAAATTGATCCCCACTGAAGGCTAAAATAGAAAAGAAGGACCTACAAACACGCTGGAAAGGAGTCAACATCAAAGGAATTGCAATTGGAGGAGAAAAATGAAAATTTGGGAAATTTAGTGACTGTAAGAAAAGGGCCTGGGTTTATATCAGGCGCTGTGCAAAGGACCAAAAGATGCCAAAACTAAGCTCACAGATGTTGCAAAAGCAGGGGAAAAAGTCAAGGAGGAAGACACAACTTAGGGGGCAAGATATGAGGGACATGGCATGAATACTTAAAACAAAAAAGAAAAAAAAAAGAAAAAATCTTTCCCAAAGTCAAAGCCATCAAAAGGCATGGCCATACGCCATCAAGTGCAGGGACATGCACCAAAGATTCCTCTTTTGGTCCCCATTGAAATCGCAAGATTCCTTTTCACTTCCCGAAAGGAAATGAAATTTCCTTTCGGGAAGGGAAAAGGAATCTTGCGAATCCCAAAAGAAAGGCTTACAAACATTCTGGAAAAGAGATAGGTTCAAAAGAAAGGTAATTGAAAAAAGCAGAAAATCGGGAATTTTAGTCTCTTCAAAAAATAGGCTGTGAGGAAATCAGCTGCATTGCAAAGGACCAAAAGGTGCCAAACCTAGGCTCACAAATGTTGCAAAAGCAGGGGAATAAGTCAAGGAGGAAGACACAACTGAGGGGGCAAGATATGAGGGACATGGCATGAATACTTAAAATAATAATAAAAAAAAAAAAAAGAAAAAATCTTTCCCAAAGTCAAAGCCATCAAAATGCAGGCAGGCCATACGCCACCAAGGGCAGGCACATGCAGCAAAGCTTGCCAAAATTAATCCCCCCTGAAGGCAAAACAGAAAAGAAGGACCTAGAAACACGCTGTAAAGGAGTCAAAATCAAAGGAATTGCAATTGGAGGAGAAAAAAAGAAAATTTGGGAAATTTATTGACTCTAAAAAAATGGCCCGGGGATTTATATCAGGTGCATTGCAAAGGACCAAAAAGCGCCAAAACTAAGCTCACAGATGTTGCAAAAGCAGGGGAAAAAGGCAAGGAGGAAGACACAATTTCGGGGAAAGATATGAGGGACATGGCATGAATACTTAAAGCAAAAAAGAAAAAAAAAAGAAAAAATCTTTCCCAAAGTCAAAGCCATCAAAATGCAGGCAGGCCATACGCCACCAAGGGCAGGCACTTGCAGCAGAGCTTGCCAAAATTGATCCCCACTGAAGGCCAAAACAGAAAAGAAGGACCTACAAACATGCTGGAAAGGAGTCAACATGAAAGGAATTCCATTTCTATGAGAAAAAAAGAAAATTTGGGAAATTTAGTGACTCTAAGAAAATGGCCTGGGTTTATATCAGGTGCAGTGCGAAGGACCAAAAGGTGCCAAAACTAAGCTCACAGATGTTGCAAAAGCAGGGGAAAAAGTCAAGGAGGAAGACACAACTTAGGGGGCAAGATATGAGGGACATGGCATGAATACTTAAAATAATAAAAAAAAAAAACGCAGGCAGGCCATACGCCACCAAGGGCAGGCCCATGCAGCAAAGCTTGCCAAAATTGATCCCCACTAAAGGCCAAAACAGCAAAGAAGGACCTACAAACACGCTGGAAAGGAGTCAACATCAAAGGAATTGCAATTGGAGGAGAAAAAAAGAAAATTTGGGAAATTTAGGACTCTAAGAAAATGGCCTGGCAGTATATCATGTGCAGTGCAAAGGACCAAATATGCCAAAACTAAGCTCACAGATGTTGCAAAAGCAGGGGAAAAAGTCAAGGAGGAAGACACAACTTAGGGGGCAAGATATGAGGGACATGGCATGAACACTTCAGAAAAAAACTAAAAAAAGAAAAAAATCTTTCCCAAAGTCAAAGCCATCAAAAGGCATGGCCATACGCCATCAAGTGCAGGGACATGCACCAAAGATTCCTCTATTGGTCCCCATTGAAATCGCAAGATTCCTTTTCCCTTCCCGAAAGGAAATTTCATTTCCTTTCGGGAAGGGAAAAGGAATCTTGTGAATCCCAAAAGAAAGGCTTACAAACACTCTGGAAAAGAGATAGGTTCAAAAGAAAGGTAATTGAAAAAAGCAGAAAATCGGGAATTTTAGTCTCTTCAAAAAATAGGCTGTGAGGAAATCAGCTGCATTGCAAAAAACCAAAAGGTGCCAAACCTAGGCTCACAGATGTTGCAAAAGCAGGGGAATAAGTCAAGGAGGAAGACACAACTTAGGGGGCAAGATATGAGGGACATGGCATGAATACTTAAAATAATAAAAAAAAAAAAAAAAAAAAAATCTTTCCCAAAGTCAAAGCCATCAAAATGCAGGCAGGCCATACGCCACCAAGGGCAGGCACATGCAGCAAAGCTTGCCAAAATTGATCCCCACTGAAGGCAAAACAGAAAAGAAGGACCTAAAAACACGCTGGTAGGGAGACAACATCAAAGGAATTGCAATTGGAGGAGAAAAAAAGAAAATTTGGGAAATTTAATGACTCTTGCAAAGAGGCCTGGTTTTATATCAGGTGCAGTGCAAAGGACCAAAAGATGCCAAAACTAAGCTCACAGATGTTGCAAAAGCAGGGGAAAAAGTCAAGGAGGAAGACACAACTTAGGGGGCAAGATATGAGGGACATGGCATGAACACTTCAGAAAACAACCAAAAAAAGAAAAAAATCTTTCCCAAAGTCAAAGCCATCAAAAGGCATGGCCTGCCATCAAGTGCAGGGACATGCACCAAAGATTCCTCTATTGGTCCCCATTGAAATCGCAACATTCCTTTTCCCTTCCCGAAAGGAAATGAAATTTCCTTTCGGGAAGGGAAAAGGAATCTTGCGGATCCCAAAAGAAAGGCTTACAAACACTCTGGAAAGAAGATAGGTTCAAATGAAATGCAGTTGAAAAAATCAGAAAATCGGGAATTTTAGTCTCTACATAAAATAGGCTGTGAGGAAATCAGCTGTATTGAAAAGGACCACAATGTGCCAAAACTAAGCTCACAGGTGTTGCAAAAGCAGGGGAAAAAGTCAAGGAGGAAGACACAACTTAGGGGGCAAGATATGAGGGACATGGCATGAATACTTAAAACAAAAAAAAAAAAAAAAGAAAAAATCTTTCCCAAAGTCAAAGCCATCAAAATGCAGGCAGGCCATATGCCACCAAGGGCAGGCACATGCAGCAAAGCTTGCCAACATTGATCCCCACTGAAGGCCAAAACAGAAAAGAAGGACCTACAAACACGCTGGAAAGGAGTCAACATCAAAGGAATTGCAATTTCTATGAGAAAAAAAGAAATTTTGGGTAAGTTTGCGATTCTAAGAAAATGGCCTGGGTTTATATCAGGTGCAGTGCAAAGGAACAAAAGATGCCAAAACTAAGCTCACAGATGTTGCAAAAGCAGGGGAAAAAGTCAAGGAGGAAGACACAACTTAGGGAGCAAGATATGAGGGACATGGCATGAATACTTAAAATAAAAAAGGGAAAAAAAAGAAAAAATCTTTCCCAAAGTCAAAGCCATCAAAAGGCATGGCCTGCCATCAAGTGCAGAGACATGCACCAAAGATTCCTCCATTGGTCCCCATTGAAATCGCAAGATTCCTTTTCCCTTCCCGAAAGGAAATTCCATTTTCTTTCGGGAAGGGAAAAGGAATCTTGCGAATCCCAAAAGAAAGGCTTACAAACACTCTGGAAAGGAGATAGGTTCAAATGAAATGCAATTGAAAAAGCAGAAAATTGGGAATTTCAGTCTCTCCAAAAAATAGGCTGTGAGGAATTCAGCTGCAATTCAAAGGACCAAAAGGTGGCAAAACTAAGCTCACAAATGTTGCAAAAGCAGGGGAAAAAGTCAAGGAGGAAGACACAACTTAGGGGGCAAGATATGAGGGACATGGCATGAATACTTAAAACAAAGAAGAAAAAAAAAGAAAAATCTTTCCCAAAGTCAAAGCCATCAAAATGCAGGCAGGCCATACGCCAGCAAGGGCAGGCACATGCAGCAAAGCTTGCCAAAATTGATCCCCACTGAAGGCCAAAACAGAAAAGAAGGACCTACAAACACGCTGGAATGGAGACAACATCAAAGGAATTGCAATTGGAGGAGAAAAAAAGAAAATTTGTGAAATTACTGACTCTAAAAAAAATGGCCTGGGTTTATATCAGGTGCATTGCAAAGGACCAAAAGGTGCCAAAACTAAGCTCACAGATGTTACAAAAGCAGGGGAAAAAGTCAAGGAGGAAGACACAACTTAGGGAGCAAGATATGAGGGACATGTCATGAATATTTAAAACAAAAAAAAGAAAAAAACAAAAAATCTACATCAAAGTCAAAGCCATCAAAATGCAGGCAGGCCATACGCCAGCAAGGGCAGGCACATGCAGCAAAGCTTGCCAAAATTGATCCCCACTGAAGGCCAAAACAGAAAAGAAGGACCTACAAACACGCTGGAATGGAGACAACATCAAAAGATTTGCAATTGGAGGAGAAAAAAGGAAAATGTGGGAAATCACTTACTCTAAAATTAATGGCCTGGGTTTATATCAGGTGCATTGCAAAGGACCAAAAGGTGCCAAAACTAAGCTCACAGATGTTGCAAAAGCAGGGGAAAAAGTCAAGGAGGAAGACACAACTTAGGGGGCAAGATATGAGGGACATGGCATGAATACTTAAAACAAAAAAAAAAAAAAAAAAAAAAAAAATCTTTCCCAAAGTCAAAGCCATCAAAATGCAGGCAGGCCATATGCCAGCAAGGGCAGGCACATGCAGCAAAGCTTGCCAACATTGATCCCCACTGAAGGCCAAAACAGAAAAGAAGGACCTACAAACACGCTGGAAATGTGTCAACATCAAAGGATTTGCAATTGGAGGAGAAAAAAACAAAATTTGGGAAATTACTGACTCTTAGAAAGTTGCCTGGGTTTATATAAGGTGCATTGAAAAGGACCAAAAGGTGCAAAAACTAAGCTCACAGATGTTGCAAAAGCAGGGGAAAAAGTCAAGGAGGTAGACACAACTTAGGGGGCAAGATGGGAGGGACATGGCATGAATACGTAAAAGAATAAAAAAATAAAAAACAAAAAATCTTTCCCAAAGTCAGAGCCATCAAAATGCAGGCAGGCCATACACCACCAAGGGCAGGCACATGCAGCAAAGCTTGCCAAAATTGATCCCCACTGAAGGCCAAAACAGAAAAGAAGGACCTACAAACACGCTGGAAAGGAGTCAACATCAAAGGAATTGCAATTTCTATGAGAAAAAAAGAAATTTTGGGTAAGTTTGTGATTCTAAGAAAATGGCCTGGGTTTATATCAGGTGCAGTGCAAAGGAACAAAAGATGCCAAAACTAAGCTCACAGATGTTGCAAAAGCAGGGGAAAAAGTCAAGGAGGAAGACACAACTTAGGGAGCAAGATATGAGGGACATGCCATGAATACTTAAAATAAAAAAGGGAAAAAAAAGAAAAAATCTTTCCCAAAGTCAAAGCCATCAAAATGCAGGCAGGCCAGACGCCACCAAGGGCAGGCACATGCAGCAAAGCTTGCCAAAACTGATCCCCACTGAATGCAAAACAGAAAAGAAGGACCTACAAACACGCTGGAAAGGAGTCAACATCAAAGGAATTGCAATTGGAGGAGAAAAAAAGAAAATTTGGGAAATTTAGTGACTCTAAAAAAATGGCCTGGGTTTATATCAGGTGCGTTGCAAAGGACCAAAAGATGCCAAAACTAAGCTCACAGATGTTGCAAAAGCAGGGGAAAAAGTCAAGGAGGAAGACACAACTTAGGGGGCAAGATATGAGGGACATGGCATAAACCCTTCAGAAAACAACCAAAAAAAGAAAAAAATCTTTCCCAAAGTCAAGGCCATCAAAAGGCATGGCCTGCCATCAAGTGCAGGAACATGCACCTAAGATTCCTCTATTCGTCCCCATTGAAATCGCAAGATCCCTTTTCCCTTCCCGAAAGGATATTTCATTTCCTTTCGGGAAGGGAAAAGGAATCTTGCGAATCCCAAAAGAAAGGCTTACAAACACTCTGGAAAGGAGATAGGTTCAAATGAAATGCAATTGAAAAAGCAGAAAATTGGGAATTTTAGTCTCTCCAAAAAATAGGCTGTGAGGAAATCAGCTGCATTGCAAAGGACCACAAGGTGCCAAAACTAAGCTCACAGATGTTGCAAAAGCAGGGGAAAAAGTCAAGGAGGAAGACACAACTTAGGGAGCAAGATATGAGGGACATGGCATGAATACTTAACACAAAAAAAAAAAAAAAAAAGAAAAAATCTTTCCCAAAGTCAAAGCCATCAAAATGCAGGCAGGCCATACGCCAGCGAGGGCAGGCACATGCAGCAAAGCTTGCCAAAATTGATCCCCACTGAAGGCCAAAACAGAAAAGAAAAAGAAAATTTGGGAAATTATTGACTCTAAAAAAATGGCCTGGGTTTACATCAGGTGCATTGCAAAGGACCAAAAGGTGCCAAGACTAAGCTCACAGATGTTGCAAAAGCAGGGGAAAAACTGAAGGAGGATGGCACAACTTAGGGAGCAAGATATGAGGGACATGGAATGAATACTTAAAAAAAAAAAAAAAAAGAAAAGATCTATCCCAAAGTCAAAGCCATCAAAATGCAGGCAGGCCATAGGCCAGCAAGTGCAGGCACATGCAGCAAAGCTTGCCAAAATTTATCCCCACTGAAGGCCAAAACAGAAAATAAGGAATTACAAACACGCTGGAATGGAGACACCATCAAAGGAATTGCAATTGGAGGAGAAAAAAAGAAAATTTGGGAAATTTAATGACTCTTAGTAAGTGGCCTGGGGTTTTATCAGGTGCATTGCAAAGGACCAAAAGATGCCAAAACTAAGCTCACAGATGTTGCAAAAGCAGGGGGAAAAAGTCAAGGAGGAAGACACAACTCAGGGGGCAAGATATGAGGGACATGGCATGAATAATTAAAACAAAAAAAAAAAAAAAAAAAAGAAAAAAATCATTCCCAAATTCAAAGCCATCAAAATGCAGGCAGGCCATACGCAAGCAAGGGCAGGCACATGCAGCAAAGCTTGCCAAAACTGATCCCCACTGAAGGCAAAACAGAAAAGAAGGACCTACAAACACGCTGGAATGGAGACAACATCAAAGGAATTGCAATTGGAGGAGAAAAAAAGAAAATTTTGGAAATTTAGTGACTCTAAGAAAATGGCCTGCGTTTATATCAGGTGCAGTGCAAAGGACCAAAAGATGCCAAAACTAAGCTCACAGATGTTGCAAAAGCAGGGGAAAAAGTCAAGGATGAAGACACAACTTAGGGGGAAAGATATGAGGGACATGGCATGAATACTTTAAATATTAAAAAAAAAAAAAAGAAAAAATCTTTCCCAAAGTCAAAGCCATCAAAATGCAGGCAGGCCATACGCCACCAAGGGCAGGCCCATGCAGCAATGCTTGCCAAAATTGATCCCCACTGAAGGCCAAAACAGAAAAGAAGGGCCTACAAACACGCTGGAATGGAGACAACATCAAAGGAATTGCTATTGGAGGAGAAAAAAAGAAAATTTGGGAAATTGAGTGACTCTTAGAAAGTGGCCTGGGGTTTGATCAGGTGCAGGGCAAAGGACCAAAAGATGCCAAAACTAAGCTCACAGATGTTGCAAAAGCAGGTGAAAAAGTCAAAGAGGAAGACACAACTTAAGGAGCAAGATATGAGGGACATGGCATGAATACCTAAAAGAAACAAAAAAAAAAAAAGAAAAAATCTTTCCCAAAGTCAAAGCCATCAAAATGCAGGCAGGCCATACGCCAGCAAGGGCAGGCACATGCAGCAAAGCTTGCCAAAATTGATCCCCACTGAAGGGCAAAACAGAAATAAGGACCTAAAAACACGCTGGTAAGGATTCAACATCAAAGGAATTGCAATTGGAGGAGAAAAAAAGAAAATTTGGGAAATTTAGTGACTCTAAGAAAATGGCCTGCGTTTATATCAGGTGCAGTGCAAAGGACCAAAAGATGCCAAAACTAAGCTCACAGATGTTGCAAAAGCAGGGGAAAAAGTCAAGGAGGAAGACACAACTTAGGGGGCAAGATATGAGGGACATGGCATGAATACTTAATATATTAAAAAAAAAAAAAAAGAAAAAATCTTTCACAAAGTCAAAGCCATCAAAATGCAGGCAGGCCATAAGCCAGCAAGGGCAGGCACATGAAGAAAAGCTTGCCAAAATTGATCCCCACTGAAGGCCAAAACATAAAAGAAGGACCTACAAACACGCTGGAATGGAGAAAACATCAAAGGATTTGCAATTGGAGGAGAAAAAAAGAAAATTTGGGATATTACTGACTCTAAAAAAATGGCCTGGGTTTATATCAGGTGCATTGCAAAGGACCAAAAGGTGCCAAGAGTAAGCTCACAGATGTTGCAAAAGCAGGGGAAAAACTGAAGGAGGATGGCACAACTTAGGGAGCAAGATATGAGGGACATGGAATGAATACTTAAAACAAAAAAAAAAAGAAAAGAAAAGATCTATCCCAAAGTCAAAGCCATCAAAATGCAGGCAGGCCATAGGCCAGCAAGTGCAGGCACATGCAGCAAAGCTTGCCAAAATTGATCCCCACTGAAGGCCAAAACAGAAAATAAGGAATTACAAACACGCTGGAATGGAGACACCATCAAAGGAATTGCAATTGGAGGAGAAAAAAAGAAAATTTGGGAAATTTAATGACTCTTAGTAAGTGGCCTGGGGTTTTAGCAGGTGCAGTGCAAAGGACCAAAAGGTGGCAAAACTAAGCTCACAGATGTTGCAAAAGCAGGGGAAAAAGTCAAGGAGGAAGACACAACTTAGGGGGCAAGATATGAGGGACATGGCATGAATAATTAAAACAAAAAAAAAAAAAAAAAAGAAAAAAATCTTTCCCAAATTCAAAGCCATCAAAATGCAGGCAGGCCATACGCCAGCAAGGGCAGGCACATGCAGCAAAGCTTGCCAAAACTGATCCCCACTGAAGGCAAAACAGAAAAGAAGGACCTACAAACACGCTGGAATGGAGACAACATCAAAGGAATTGCAATTGGAGGAGAAAAAAAGAAAATTTTGGAAATTTAGTGACTCTAAGAAAATGGCCTGCGTTTATATCAGGTGCAGTGCAAAGGACCAAAAGATGCCAAAACTAAGCTCAAAGATGTTGCAAAAGCAGGGGAAAAAGTCAAGGAGGAAGACACAACTTAGGGGGAAAGATATGAGGGACATGGCATGAATACTTAAAATATTAAAAAAAAAAAAAAGAAAAAATCTTTCCCAAAGTCAAAGCCATCAAAATGCAGGCAGGCCATACGCCACCAAGGGCAGGCACATGCAGCAAAGCTTGCCAAAATTGATCCCCACTGAAGGCCAAAACAGAAAAGAAGGACCTACAAACAGGCTGGAAAGGAGTCAACATCAAAAGATTTGCATTTGTAGGAGAAAAAAAGAAAATTATTGAAATTAATGACTCTAAAAAAATGGCCTGGGTTTATATCAGGTGCATTGCAAAGGACCAAAAGGTGCCAAAACGAAGCTCACAGATGTTGCAAAAGCAGGGGAAAATGGAAGGAGGAAGACACAACTTAGGGAGCAAGATATGAGGGACATGGAATGAATACTTAAAACAAAAAAAAAAAAAAAAAAGAAAAGATCTATCCCAAAGTCAAAGCCATCAAAATGCAGGCAGGCCATAGGCCAACAAGTGCAGGCACATGCAGCAAAGCTTGCCAAAATTGATCCCCACTGAAGGCCAAAACAGAAAATAAGGAATTACAAACACGCTGGAATGGAGACACCATCAAAGGAATTGCAATTGGAGGAGATAAAAAGAAAATTTTGGAAATTTAATGACTCTTAGAAAGTGGCCTGGTGTTTTATCAGGTGCATTGCAAAGGACCACAAGGTGCCAAAACTAAGCTCACAGATGTTGCAAAAGCAGGGGAAAAAGTCAAGGAGGAAGACACAACTTAGGGGGCAAGATATGAGGTACATGGCATGAATAATTAAAAAAAAAAAAAAAAAAAAAGATAAAAATCTTTCCCTAGATCAAAGCCATCAAAATGCAGGCAGGCCATACGCCAGCAAGGGCAGGCACATGCAGCAAAGCTTGCCAAAATTGATCCCCACTGAAGGCCAAAACAGAAAATAAGGAATTACAAACACGCTGGAATGGAGACACCATCAAAGGAATTGCAATTGGAGGAGAAAAAAAGAAAATTTGGGAAATTTAATGACTCTTAGTAAGTGGCCTGGGGTTTTAGCAGGTGCAGTGCAAAGGACCAAAAGATGCCAAAACTAAGCTCACAGATGTTGCAAAAGCAGGGGAAAAAGTCAAGGAGGAAGACACAACTTAGGGGGCAAGATATGAGGGACATGGCATGAATAATTAAAACAAAAAAAAAAAAAAAAAAGAAAAAAATCATTCCCAAATTCAAAGCCATCAAAATGCAGGCAGGCCATACGCAAGCAAGGGCAGGCACATGCAGCAAAGCTTGCCAAAACTGATCCCCACTGAAGGCAAAACAGAAAAGAAGGACCTACAAACACGCTGGAATGGAGACAACATCAAAGGAATTGCAATTGGAGGAGAAAAAAAGAAAATTTTGGAAATTTAGTGACTCTAAGAAAATGGCCTGCGTTTATATCAGGTGCAGTGCAAAGGACCAAAAGATGCCAAAACTAAGCTCAAAGATGTTGCAAAAGCAGGGGAAAAAGTCAAGGAGGAAGACACAACTTAAGGAGCAAGATATGAGGGACATGGCATGAATACCTAAAAGAAACAAAAAAAAAAAAAGAAAAAATCTTTCCCAAAGTCAAAGCCATCAAAATGCAGGCAGGCCATACGCCACCAAGGGCAGGCACATGCAGCAAAGCTTGCCAAAATTGATCCCCACTGAAGGGCAAAACAGAAATAAGGACCTAAAAACACGCTGGTAAGGATTCAACATCAAAGGAATTGCAATTGGAGGAGAAAAAAAGAAAATTTGGGAAATTTAGTGACTCTAAGAAAATGGCCTGCGTTTATATCAGGTGCAGTGCAAAGGACCAAAAGATGCCAAAACTAAGCTCACAGATGTTGCAAAAGCAGGGGAAAAAGTCAAGGAGGAAGACACAACTTAGGGGGCAAGATATGAGGGACATGGCATGAATACTTAATATATTAAAAAAAAAAAAAAGAAAAAATCTTTCACAAAGTCAAAGCCATCAAAATGCAGGCAGGCCATTCGCCACCAAGGGCAGGCACATGCAGCAAAGCTTGCCAATACTGATCCCCACTGAAGGCAAAACAGAAAAGAAGGACCTACAAACACGCTGGAATGGAGACAACATCAAAGGAATTGCAATTGGAGGAGAAAAAAGAAAATTTGGGAAATTGAGTGACTCTAAGAAAGTGGCCTGGGGTTTTAGCAGGTGCAGTGCAAAGGACCAAAAGATGCCAAAACTAAGCTCGCAGATGTTGCAAAAGCAGGGGAAAAAGTCAAGGAGGAAGACTCAACTTAGGGGGCAAGATATGAGGGACATGGCATGAATAATTAAAACAAAAAAAAAAAAAAAAAGAAAAAAATCTTTCCCAAAGTCAAAGCCATCAAAATGCAGGCAGGCCATAAGCCAGCAAGGGCAGGCACATGAAGAAAAGCTTGCCAAAATTGATCCCCACTGAAGGCCAAAACATAAAAGAAGGACCTACAAACACGCTGGAATGGAGAAAACATCAAAGGATTTGCAATTGGAGGAGAAAAAAAGAAAATTTGGGATATTACTGACTCTAAAAAAATGGCCTGGGTTTATATCAGGTGCATTGCAAAGGAACAAAAGGTGCCAAGAGTAAGCTCACAGATGTTGCAAAAGCAGGGGAGAAACTGAAGGAGGATGGCACAACTTAGGGAGCAAGATATGAGGGACATGGAATGAATACTTAAAACAAAAAAAAAAAGAAAAGAAAAGATCTATCCCAAAGTCAAAGCCATCAAAATGCAGGCAGGCCATAGGCCAGCAAGTGCAGGCACATGCAGCAAAGCTTGCCAAAATTGATCCCCACTGAAGGCCAAAACAGAAAATAAGGAATTACAAACACGCTGGAATGGAGACACCATCAAAGGAATTGCAATTGGAGGAGAAAAAAAGAAAATTTGGGAAATTTAATGACTCTTAGTAAGTGGCCTGGGGTTTTAGCAGGTGCAGTGCAAAGGACCAAAAGGTGGCAAAACTAAGCTCACAGATGTTGCAAAAGCAGGGGAAAAAGTCAAGGAGGAAGACACAACTTAGGGGGCAAGATATGAGGGACATGGCATGAATAATTAAAACAAAAAAAAAAAAAAAAAAGAAAAAAATCATTCCCAAATTCAAAGCCATCAAAATGCAGGCAGGCCATACGCCAGCAAGGGCAGGCACATGCAGCAAAGCTTGCCAAAACTGATCCCCACTGAAGGCAAAACAGAAAAGAAGGACCTACAAACACGCTGGAATGGAGACAACATCAAAGGAATTGCAATTGGAGGAGAAAAAAAGAAAATTTTGGAAATTTAGTGACTCTAAGAAAATGGCCTGCGTTTATATCAGGTGCAGTGCAAAGGACCAAAAGATGCCAAAACTAAGCTCAAAGATGTTGCAAAAGCAGGGGAAAAAGTCAAGGAGGAAGACACAACTTAGGGGGAAAGATATGAGGGACATGGCATGAATACTTAAAATATTAAAAAAAAAAAAAAGAAAAAATCTTTCCCAAAGTCAAAGCCATCAAAATGCAGGCAGGCCATACGCCACCAAGGGCAGGCACATGCAGCAAAGCTTGCCAAAATTGATCCCCACTGAAGGCCAAAACAGAAAAGAAGGACCTACAAACACGCTGGAAAGGAGTCAACATCAAAAGATTTGCATTTGTAGGAGAAAAAAAGAAAATTATTGAAATTAATGACTCTAAAAAAATGGCCTGGGTTTATATCAGGTGCATTGCAAAGGACCAAAAGGTGCCAAAACGAAGCTCACAGATGTTGCAAAAGCAGGGGAAAATGGAAGGAGGAAGACACAACTTAGGGAGCAAGATATGAGGGACATGGAATGAATACTTAAAACAAAAAAAAAAAAAAAAGAAAAGATCTATCCCAAAGTCAAAGCCATCAAAATGCAGGCAGGCCATAGGCCAACAAGTGCAGGCACATGCAGCAAAGCTTGCCAAAATTGATCCCCACTGAAGGCCAAAACAGAAAATAAGGAATTACAAACACGCTGGAATGGAGACACCATCAAAGGAATTGCAATTGGAGGAGATAAAAAGAAAATTTTGGAAATTTAATGACTCTTAGAAAGTGGCCTGGGGTTTTATCAGGTGCATTGCAAAGGACCACAAGGTGCCAAAACTAAGCTCACAGATGTTGCAAAAGCAGGGGAAAAAGTCAAGGAGGAAGACACAACTTAGGGGGCAAGATATGAGGTACATGGCATGAATAATTAAAAAAAAAAAAAAAAAAAAAGATAAAAATCTTTCCCTAGATCAAAGCCATCAAAATGCAGGCAGGCCATACGCCAGCAAGGGCAGGCACATGCAGCAAAGCTTGCCAAAATTGATCCCCACTGAAGGCCAAAACAGAAAATAAGGAATTACAAACACGCTGGAATGGAGACACCATCAAAGGAATTGCAATTGGAGGAGAAAAAAAGAAAATTTGGGAAATTTAATGACTCTTACTAAGTGGCCTGGGGTTTTAGCAGGTGCAGTGCAAAGGACCAAAAGATGCCAAAACTAAGCTCACAGATGTTGCAAAAGCAGGGGAAAAAGTCAAGGAGGAAGACACAACTTAGGGGGCAAGATATGAGGGACATGGCATGAATAATTAAAACAAAAAAAAAAAAAAAAAAAAGAAACAAATCATTCCCAAATTCAAAGCCATCAAAATGCAGGCAGGCCACACGCAAGCAAGGGCAGGCACATGCAGCAAAGCTTGCCAAAACTGATCCCCACTGAAGGCAAAACAGAAAAGAAGGACCTACAAACACGCTGGAATGGAGACAACATCAAAGGAATTGCAATTGGAGGAGAAAAAAAGAAAATTTGGGAAATTTAGTGACTCTAAGAAAATGGCCTGCGTTTATATCAGGTGCAGTGCAAAGGACCAAAAGATGCCAAAACTAAGCTCAAAGATGTTGCAAAAGCAGGGGAAAAAGTCAAGGAGGAAGACACAACTTAGGGGGAAAGATATGAGGGACATGGCATGAATACTTAAAATATTAAAAAAAAAAAAAAGAAAAAATCTTTCCCAAAGTCAAAGCCATCAAAATGCAGGCAGGCCATACGCCACCAAGGGCAGGCACATGCAGCAAAGCTTGCCAAAATTGATCCCCACTGAAGGCCAAAACAGAAAAGAAGGACCTACAAACAGGCTGGAAAGGAGTCAACATCAAAAGATTTGCATTTGTAGGAGAAAAAAAGAAAATTATTGAAATTAATGACTCTAAAAAAATGGCCTGGGTTTATATCAGGTGCATTGCAAAGGACCAAAAGGTGCCAAAACGAAGCTCACAGATGTTGCAAAAGCAGGGGAAAATGGAAGGAGGAAGACACAACTTAGGGAGCAAGATATGAGGGACATGGAATGAATACTTAAAACAAAAAAAAAAAAAAAAAGAAAAGATCTATCCCAAAGTCAAAGCCATCAAAATGCAGGCAGGCCATAGGCCAACAAGTGCAGGCACATGCAGCAAAGCTTGCCAAAATTGATCCCCACTGAAGGCCAAAACAGAAAATAAGGAATTACAAACACGCTGGAATGGAGACACCATCAAAGGAATTGCAATTGGAGGAGAAAAAAAGAAAATTTGGGAAATTTAGTGACTCATAGAAAGTGGCCTGGGTTTATATCCGGAGCAGTGCAAAGGACCAAAAGATGCCAAAACTAAGCTCACAGATGTTGCAAAAGCTGGGGAAAAAGTCAAGGAGGAAGACACAACTTAGGTGGCAAGATATGAGGTACATGGCATGAATAATTAAAAAAAAAAAAAAAAAAAAAAGATAAAAATCTTTCCCTAGATCAAAGCCATCAAAATGCAGGCAGGCCATACGCCAGCAAGGGCAGGCACATGCAGCAAAGCTTGCCAAAATTGATCCCCACTGAAGGCCAAAACAGAAAATAAGGAATTACAAACACGCTGGAATGGAGACACCATCAAAGGAATTGCAATTGGAGGAGAAAAAAAGAAAATTTGGGAAATTTAATGACTCTTAGTAAGTGGCCTGGGGTTTTAGCAGGTGCAGTGCAAAGGACCAAAAGATGCCAAAACTAAGCTCACAGATGTTGCAAAAGCAGGGGAAAAAGTCAAGGAGGAAGACACAACTTAGGGGGCAAGATATGAGGGACATGGCATGAATAATTAAAACAAAAAAAAAAAAAAAAAAGAAAAAAATCATTCCCAAATTCAAAGCCATCAAAATGCAGGCAGGCCATACGCAAGCAAGGGCAGGCACATGCAGCAAAGCTTGCCAAAACTGATCCCCACTGAAGGCAAAACAGAAAAGAAGGACCTACAAACACGCTGGAATGGAGACAACATCAAAGGAATTGCAATTGGAGGAGAAAAAAAGAAAATTTTGGAAATTTAGTGACTCTAAGAAAATGGCCTGCGTTTATATCAGGTGCAGTGCAAAGGACCAAAAGATGCCAAAACTAAGCTCACAGATGTTGCAAAAGCAGGGGAAAAAGTCAAGGATGAAGACACAACTTAGGGGGAAAGATATGAGGGACATGGCATGAATACTTTAAATATTAAAGAAAAAAAAAAGAAAAAATCTTTCCCAAAGTCAAAGCCATCAAAATGCAGGCAGGCCATACGCCACCAAGGGCAGGCACATGCAGCAATGCTTGCAAAAATTGATCCCCACTGAAGGCCAAAACAGAAAAGAAGGGCCTACAAACACGCTGGACAGGAGTCAACATCAAAGGAATTGCTATTGGAGGAGAAAAAAAGAAAATTTGGGAAATTGAGTGACTCTTAGAAAGTGGCCTGGGGTTTGATCAGGTGCAGGGCAAAGGACCAAAAGATGCCAAAACTAAGCTCACAGATGTTGCAAAAGCAGGTGAAAAAGTCAAAGAGGAAGACACAACTTAAGGAGCAAGATATGAGGGACATGGCATGAATACCTAAAAGAAACAAAAAAAAAAAAAGAAAAAATCTTTCCCAAAGTCAAAGCCATCAAAATGCAGGCAGGCCATACGCCACCAAGGGCAGGCACATGCAGCAAAGCTTGCCAAAATTGATCCCCACTGAAGGGCAAAACAGAAATAAGGACCTAAAAACACGCTGGTAAGGATTCAACATCAAAGGAATAGCATTTGGAGGAGAAAAAAAGAAAATTTTGGAAATTTAGTGACTCTAAGAAAATGGCCTGCGTTTATATCAGGTGCAGTGCAAAGGACCAAAAGATGCCAAAACTAAGCTCACAGATGTTGCAAAAGCAGGGGAAAAAGTCAAGGAGGAAGACACAACTTAGGGGGCAAGATATGAGGGACATGGCATGAATAATTAAAACAAAAAAAAAAAAAAAAAAAGAAAAAAATCTTTCCCAAAGTCAAAGCCATCAAAATGCAGGCAGGCCATAAGCCAGCAAGGGCAGGCACATGAAGAAAACCTTGCCAAAATTGATCCCCACTGAAGGCCAAAACATAAAAGAAGGACCTACAAACACGCTGGAATGGAGAAAACATCAAAGGATTTGCAATTGGAGGAGAAAAAAAGAAAATTTGGGATATTACTGACTCTAAAAAAATGGCCTGGGTTTATATCAGGTGCATTGCAAAGGACCAAAAGGTGCCAAGAGTAAGCTCACAGATGTTGCAAAAGCAGGGGAAAAACTGAAGGAGGATGGCACAACTTAGGGAGCAAGATATGAGGGACATGGCATGAATACTTAATATATTAAAAAAAAAAAAAAGAAAAGATCTATCCCAAAGTCAAAGCCATCAAAATGCAGGCAGGCCATAGGCCAGCAAGTGCAGGCACATGCAGCAAAGCTTGCCAAAATTGATCCCCACTGAAGGCCAAAACAGAAAATAAGGAATTACAAACACGCTGGAATGGAGACACCATCAAAGGAATTGCAATTGGAGGAGAAAAAAAGAAAATTTGGGAAATTTAATGACTCTTAGTAAGTGGCCTGGGGTTTTAGCAGGTGCAGTGCAAAGGACCAAAAGGTGGCAAAACTAAGCTCACAGATGTTGCAAAAGCAGGGGAAAAAGTCAAGGAGGAAGACACAACTTAGGGGGCAAGATTTGAGGGACATGGCATGAATAATTAAAACAAAAAAAAAAAAAAAAAGAAAAAATTCATTCCCAAATTCAAAGCCATCAAAATGCAGGCAGGCCATACGCCAGCAAGGGCAGGCACATGCAGCAAAGCTTGCCAAAACTGATCCCCACTGAAGGCAAAACAGAAAAGAAGGACCTACAAACACGCTGGAAAAGAGACAACATCAAAGGAATTGCAATTGGAGGAGAAAAAAAGAAAATTTTGGAAATTTAGTGACTCTAAGAAAATGGCCTGCGTTTATATCAGGTGCAGTGCAAAGGACCAAAAGATGCCAAAACTAAGCTCACAGATGTTGCAAAAGCAGGGGAAAAAGTCAAGGAGGAAGACACAACTTTGGGGGAAAGATATGAGGGACATGGCATGAATACTTAAAATATTAAAAAAAAAAAAAGAAAAAATCTTTCCCAAAGTCAAAGCCATCAAAATGCAGGCAGGCCATACGCCACCAAGGGCAGGCACATGCAGCAATGCTTGCCAAAATTGATCCCCACTGAAGGCCAAAACAGAAAAGAAGGACCTACAAACACGCTGGAAAGGAGTCAACATCAAAGGAATTGCAATTGGAGGAGAAAAAAAGAAAATTTGGGAAATTGAGTGACTCTTAGAAAGTGGCCTGGGTTTTTATCAGGTGCAGGGCAAAGGACCAAAAGATGCCAAAACTAAGCTCACAGATGTTGCAAAAGCAGGTGAAAAAGTCAAGGAGGAAGACACAACTTAAGGAGCAAGATATGAGGGACATGGCATGAATACTTAAAAGAAACAAAGAAAAAAAGAAAAAATCTTTCCCAAAGTCAAAGCCATCAAAATGCAGGCAGGCCATACGCCAGCAAAGGCAGGCACTTGCAGCAAAGCTTGCCAAAATTGATCCCCACTGAAGGGCAAAACAGAAATAAGGACCTAAAAACACGCTGGTAAGGATTCAACATCAAAGGAATTGCAATTGGAGGAGAAAACAAGAAAAGTTGGGAAATTTAGTGACTCTAAGAAAATGGCCTGGGTTTATATCAGGTGCAGTGCAAAGGACCAAAAGATGCCAAAACTAAGCTCACAGATGTTGCAAAAGCAGGGGAAAAAGTCAAGGAGGAAGACACAACTTAGGGGGCAAGATATGAGGGACATGTCATGAATACTTAAAATATTAAAAAAAAAAAAAAAGAAAAAATCTTTCCCAAAGTCAAAGCCATGAAAATGCAGGCAGGCCATACGCCACCAAGGGCAGGCACATGCAGCAAAGCTTGCCAAAATTGATCCCCACTGAAGGCCAAAACAGAAAAGAAGGACCTACAAACAGGCTGGAAAGGAGTCAACATCAAAAGATTTGCATTTGGAGGAGAAAAGAAAAAAATTATTGAAATTAATGACTCTAAAAAAATGGCCTGGGTTTATATCAGGTGCATTGCAAAGGACCAAAAGGTGCCAAAACGAAGCTCACAGATGTTGCAAAAGCATGGGAAAATGGAAGGAGGATGACACAACTTAGGGAGCAAGATATGAGGGACATGGAATGAATACTTAAAACAAAAAAAAAAAAAAGAAAAGATCTATCCCAAAGTCAAAGCCATCAAAATGCAGGCAGGCCATAGGCCAACAAGTGCAGGCACATGCAGCAATGCTTGCCAAAATTGATCCCCACTGAAGGCCAAAACAGAAAATAAGGAATTACAAACACGCTGGAATGGAGACACCATCAAAGGAATTGCAATTGGAGGAGAAAAAAAGAAAATTTTGGAAATTTAATGACTCTTAGAAAGTGGCCGGGGGTTTTATCAGGTGCATTGCAAAGGACCAAAAGATGCCAAAACTAAGCTCACAGATGTTGCAAAAGCAGGGGAAAAAGTCAAGGAGGAAGACACAACTTAGGGGGCAAGATATGAGGGACATGGCATGAATACTTAAAACAAAGAAGAAAAAAAAAGAAAAAATCTTTCCCAAAGTCAAAGCCATCAAAATGCAGGCAGGCCATACGCCAGCAAGGGCAGGCACATGCAGCAAAGCTTGCCAAAATTGATCCCCACTGAAGGCCAAAACAGAAAAGAAGGACCTACAAACACGCTGGAATGGAGACAACATCAAAGGAATTGCAATTGGAGGAGAAAAAAAGAAAATTTGGGAAATTACTGACTCTAAAAAAAATGGCCTGGGTTTATATCAGGTGCATTGCAAAGGACCAAAAGATGCCAAAACTAAGCTCACAGATGTTGCAAAAGCAGGGGAAAAAGTCAAGGAGGAAGACACAACTTAGGGAGCAAGATATGAGGGACATGTCATGAATACTTAAAACAAAAAAAAGAAAAAAACACAAAATCTACATCAAAGTCAAAGCCATCAAAATGCAGGAACGCCATACGCCAGCAAGGGCAAGCACATGCAGAAAAGCTTGCCAAAATTGATCCCCACTGAAGGCCAAAACAGAAAAGAATGAACTAGAAACACACTGGAAAGGAGTCAACATCAAAGGAATTGAATTTGGAGGAGAAAAAAAGAAAATTTGGGAAATTTAGTGTCTCTAAGTAAATGGCCTGGGTTTATATCAGTTGCAGTGCAAAGGACCAAAAGATGCCAAAACTAAGCTCACAGATGTTGCAAAAGCAGGGAAAAAAGTCAAGGAGGAAGACACAACTCAGGGGGCAAGATATGAGGGACATGGCATGAATACTTAAAACAAAGAAGAAAAAAAAATAGAAAAAATCTTTCCCAAAGTCAAAGCCATCAAAATGCAGGCAGGCCATACGCCACCAAGGGCAGGCACATGCAGCAAAGCTTGCCAAAATTGATCCCCACTGAAGGCCAAAACAGAAAAGAAGGACCTACAAACACGCTGGAATGGAGACAACATCAAAAGATTTGCAATTGGAGGAGAAAAAAGGAAAATGTGGGAAATCACTTACTCTAAAAAAAATGGCCTGGGTTTATATCAGGTGCATTGCAAAGGACCAAAAGGTGCCAAAACTAAGCTCACAGATGTTGCAAAAGCAGGGGAAAAAGTGAAGGAGGAAGACACAACTTAGGGAGCAAGATATGAGGGACATGGCATGAATACTTAAAACCAAAAAAAAAAAAAAAGGAAATAATCTATACCAAAGTCAAAGCCAAAAAATGCAGGCACGCCATATGCCACCAAGGGCAGGCACATGCAGCAAAGCTTTCCAAAATTGATCCCCACTGAAGGCCAAAACAGAAAAGAAGGACCTACAAACACGCTGGAAAGGAGTCAACATCAAAGGAATTGCAATTGGAGGAGAAAAAAAGAAAATTTGGGAAATTTAGTGACTCTTAGAACGTTGCCTGGGGTTTTATCAGGTGCAGTGCAAAGGACCAAAAGGTGCCAAAACTAAGCTCACAGATGTTGCAAAAGCAGGGGAAAAAGTCAAGGAGGAAGACACAACTCAGGGGGCAAGATATGAGGGACATGGCATGAATATTTAAAACAAGAAAAAAGAAAAACAAGAAAAAATCGTTCCCAAAGTCAAAGCTTTCAAAATGCAGGCAGGCCATACGCCAGCAAGTGCAGGCACATGCACCAAACCTTGCCAAATCTGATGCCCACTGAATGCCAAAACAGAAAATAAGGGCCTACAAACAGGCTGGAGCGGAGACACCATCAAAGGAATTGTAATTGGAGGAGAAAAAAAGAAAATTTGGGAAATTTAGTGACTGTAAGAAAATGGCCCGGGATAATATCAGGTGCAGTGCGAAGGACCAAAAGATGCAAAAACTAAGCTCACAGATGTTGCAAAAGCAGGGGAAAAAGTCAAGGAGGAAGACACAACTTAGGTGGCAAGATATGAGGATATGGCATGGACACTTCAGAAATCAACCAAAAAATGAAAAAAATCTTTCCCCAAGTCAAAGCCACCAAAAGGCATGGCATGCCATCAAGAGCAGGGAAATGCACCAATGATTCTTCGATTCGTCCCCATTGAAATCAGAAGATTTCTTTTCCCTTCCCGAAAGGAAATGAAATTTCCTTTCGGGAAGGGAAAAGGAATCTTGTGAATCCCAAAAGAAAGGCTTGCAAACACTCTGGAAAGGAGATAAGTTCAAATGAAATGCAACTGAAAAAAGCAGAAAATCAGTAATTTTAATGTCTTCAAAAAATAGGCTGTGAGGAAATCAGCTGCATTGCAAAGGACCAAAACATGCAAAAAATAGGCCCAAAGATGTTGCAAAAGCAGGGGAAAAAGTCAAGGAGGAAGACACAACTTAGGGGGCAAGATATGAGGGACATGGCATGAATACTTAAAAAAAAAAAAAAAAAAAAAATAAAATAAAAAATCTTTCCCAAAGTCAAAGCCATCAAAGTGCAGGCAGGCCATACGCCACCAAGGGCAGGCACATGCAGCAAAGCTTGCCAAATTTGATCCCCACTGAAGGCCAAAACAGAAAAGAAGGACCTACAAACATGCTGGAATGGAGACAACATCAAAGGATTTGCAATTGGAGGAGAACAAGGAAAATTTGGGAAATCACTTACTCTGAAAAAAATGGCCTGGGTTTATATCAGGTGCATTGCAAAGGACCAAAAGGTGCCAAAACTAAGCTCACAGATGTTGCAAAAGCAGGGGAAAAAGTCAAGGAGGAAGACACAACTTAGGGGGCAAGATATGAGGGACATGGCATGAATACTTAAAACCAAAAAAAAAAAATAAGAAAAAATCTATACCAAAGTCAAAGCCAACAAAATGCAGGCACCCCATACGCCAGCGTGGGCAGGCACATGCAGCAAAGCCTGCCAAAATTGATTTCCACTGAAGGCCAAAAAAGAAAAGAAGGACCTACAAACACGCTGGAAAGGAGTCAACATCAAAGGAATTGCAATTGGATGAGAAAAAAGAAAATTTGGGAAATTTAGTGACTATAAGAATATGGCCTGGGTTTATATCAGTTGCAATGCAAAGGGCCAAAAGATGCCAAAACTAAGCTCACAGATGTTGCAAAAGCAGGGGAAAAAGTCAAGGAGGAAGACACAACTTAGGGGGCAAGATATGAGGGACATGGCACGAATACTTAAAACAAAAAAAAAAAAAAAAAGAAAAAATGTATATCAAAGTCAAAGCCATCAAAATGCAGGCACGCCATACGCCAGCAAGGGCAGGCACATGCAGAGAAGCTTGCCAAAATTGATCCCCACTGAAGGCCAAAACAGAAAAGAAGGACCTACAAACACGCTGGAAAGGAGTCAACATCAAAGGAATTGCAATTGGAGGAGAAAACAAGAAATTTTGGGAAATTTAGTGACTCTAAGAAAATAGCCTGGGTTTATATCAGTTGCAGTGCAAAGGACCAAAATGTGCCCAAACAAAGCTCACAGATGTTGCAAAAGCAGGGGAAAACGTCAAGCAGGAAGACACAACTTAGGGGGCAAGATGTGAGGGACATGGCATGAATCCATAAAATAATAAAATAAAAAAAAGAAAACATCTTTCCCAAAGTCAAAGCCATCAAAATGCAGGCAGGCCATACGCCAGCAAGGGCAGGCACATGCAGAGAAGCTTGCCAAAATTGATCCCCACTGAAGGCCAAAACAGAAAATAAGGACTTACAAACACGTTGGAATGGAGACAACATGAAAGGAATTCAATTTCTATGAGAAAAAAAGAAAATTTGGGCAAGTTAGTGACTCTAAGAAAATGGCCTGGGTTTATATCAGGTGCACTGCAAAGGACCAAAAGATGCCAAAAGTAAGCTCACAGATGTTGCAAAAGCAGGGGAAAATGTCAAGGAGGAAGACACAACTTAGGGAGCAAGATATGAGGGACATGGCATGAATACTTAAAATAATAAAAAAAAAAAAAAGAAAAATCTTTCCCAAAGTCAAAGCCATCAAAATGCAGGCAGGCCATACGCCAGCAAGGGCAGGCACATGCAGCAAAGCTTGCCAAAATTGATCCCCACTGAAGGCCAAAACAGAAAAGAAGGATTTACAAACACGCTGGAATGGAGACACCATCAAAGGAATTGCAATTGGAGGAGAAAAAATTAAAATTTAGGAAATTTGATGACTCTTAGAAAGTGGCCTGGGATTTTAGCAGGTGCAGTGCAAAGGACCAAAAGGTGCCAAAACTAAGCTCACAGATGTTGCAAAAGGAGGGGAAAAAGTCATGGAGGAAGACACAACTTAGGGGGCAAGATATGAGGGACATGGCATGAACACTTCAGAAAACAACCAAAAAAAGAAAAAAATCTTTCCCAAAGTCAAAGCCATCAAAAGGCATGGCCTGCCATCAAGTGCAGGGACATGCACCAAAGATTCCTCTCTTGGTCCCCATTGAAATCGCAAGATTCATTTTCCCTTCCGGAAATGAAATTTCATTTCCTTTCGGGAAGGGAAAAAGAATCTTGCGGATCCCAAAAGAAATGCTTACAAACACTCTGGAAAGGAGATAGGTTCAAATGAAATGCAATTGAAAAAAGCAGAAAATCGGGAATTTTAGTCTCTTCAAAAAATAGGCTATGAGGAAATCAGCTGCATTGCAAAGGACCAAAAGGTGCCAAAACTAAGATCACAGATGTTGCAAAAGCAGGGGAAAAAGTCAAGGAGGAAGACACAACTTAGGGGGCAAG
This sequence comes from Artemisiospiza belli, assembly GCA_021963965.1. Taxonomy (NCBI): domain Eukaryota; kingdom Metazoa; phylum Chordata; class Aves; order Passeriformes; family Passerellidae; genus Artemisiospiza; species Artemisiospiza belli. Next base: position 111,312 of record JAKDEW010000768.1, read on the forward strand.
ATATGAGGGACATGGCATGAATACTTAAAACAAAAAAAAAAAAAAAAAAAGAAAAAATCTTTCCCAAAGTCAAAGCCATCAAAATGCAGGCAGGCCATACGCCACCAAGGGCAGGCACATGCAGCAAAGCTTGCCAAAATTGATCCCCACTGAAGGCCAAAACAGAAAAGAAGGACCTACAAACATGCTGGAATGGAGACAACATCAAAGGATTTGCAATTGGAGGAGAAAAAGGAAAATTTGGGAAATCACTTACTCAGAAAAAAATGGCCTGGGTTTATATCAGGTGCATTGCAAAGGACCAAAAGGTGCCAAAACTAAGCTCACAGATGTTGCAAAAGCAGGGGAAAAAGTCAAGGAGGAAGACACAACTTAGGGAGCAAGATATGAGGGACATGGCATGAATACTTAAAACCAAAAAAAAAAAAAAAAGAAAAAATCTATACCAAAGTCAAAGCCAACAAAATGCAGGCACGCCATACGCCAGCGTGGGCAGGCACATGCAGCAAAGCCTGCCAAAATTGATTTCCACTGAAGGCCAAAAAAGATAAGAAGGACCTACAAACACGCTGGAAAGGAGTCAACATCAAAGGAATTGCAATTGGAGGAGAAAAAAAGAAAATTTGGGAAACTTAGTGACTCTTAGAAAGTGGCCTGGGGTTTATATGAGGTGCAGTGCAAAGGACCAAAAGATGCCAAAACTAAGCTCACAGATGTTGCAAAAGCAGGGGAAAAAGTCAAGGAGGAAGACACAACTTAGGGGGCAAGATATGAGGGACATGGCATGAACCCTTCAGAAAACAACCAAAAAAAGAAAAAAATCTTTCCCAAAGTCAAAGCCATCAAAAGGCATGGCCTGCCATCAAGTGCAGGGACATGCACCAAAGATTCCTCCATTGGTCCCCATTGAAATCGCAAGATTCCTTTTCCCTTCCCGAAAGGAAATTTCATTTCCTTTCGGGAAGGGAAAAGAAATATTGCGAATCCCAAAAGAAAGGCTTACAAACACTCTGGAAAGGAGATAGGTTCAAATGAAATGCAATTGAAAAAAGCAGAAAATCGGGAATTTTATTCTCTACAAAAACAGGCTGTGAGGAAATCAGCTGCATTGCAAAGGACCAAAAGGTGCCAAAACTAAGCTCACAGATGTTGCAAAAGCAGGGGAAAAAGTGAAGGAGGAAGACACAACTTAGGGGGCAAGATATGAGGGACATGGCATGAATACTTAAAACAAAAAAAAAAAAAAAAAAAAAAAAAATCTTTCCCAAAGTCAAAGCCATCAAAATGCAGGCAGGCCATACGCCAGCGAGGACAGGCCCATGCAGCAAAGCTTGCCAAAATTGATACCCACTGAAGGCAAAAACAGAAAAGAAGGACCTACAAACACGCTGGAAAAGAGTCAACATCAAAGGAATTGCAATTGGAGGAGAAAAAAAGAAATTTTGGGTAATTTAGTGACTCTAAGAAAATGGCCTGGTGTTTTATCAGGTGCAGTGCAAAGGACCAAAAGATGCAAAAACTAAACTCACAGATGTTGCAAAAGCAGGGGAAAAAGTCAAGGAGGAAGACACAACTTAGGGGGCAAGATATGAGGGACATGGCATGAATACTTGAAATAATAGGAAAAAAAAAAGAACAAATCTTTCCCAAAGTCAAAGCCATCAAAATGCAGGCAGGCCATACGCCACCAAGGGCAGGCACATGCAGCAAAGCTTGCCAAAATTGATCCCCACTGAAGGCCAAACCAGAAAAGAAGGACCTAAAAACACGCTGGAAAGGAGTCAACATCAAAGGAATTGCAATTGGAGGAGAAAAAAAGAAAATTTGGGAAATTTAGTGACTCTAAGAAAATGGCCTGGGTTTATATCAGGTGCAGTGCAAAGGACCAAAAGATGCCAAAACTAAGCTCACAGATGTTGCAAAAGCAGGGGAAAAAGTCAAGATGGAAGACACAACTTAGGGGGCAAGATATGAGGGACATGGCATGAACACTTCAGGAAACAACCAAAAAAAGAAAAAAATCTTTCCCAAAGTCAAAGCCATCAAAAGGCATGGCCTGCCATCAAGTGCAGGGACATGCACCAAAGATTCCCCTATTGGTCCCCATTGAAATCGCAAGATTCCTTTTCCCTTCCCGAAAGGAAATTTCATTTCCTTTCGGGAAGGGAAAAGAAATCTTGCGAATCCCAAAAGAAAGGCTTACAAACACTCTGGAAAGGAGATAGGTTCAAATGAAATGCAACTGAAAAAAGCAGAAAATCGGAAACTTTAGTCTCTTCAAAAATAGGCTGTGAGGAAATCAGCTGCATTGCAAAGGACCAAAAGGTGCCAAAACTAAGCTCACAGATGTTGCAAAAGCAGGGGAATAAGTCAAGGAGGAAGACACAACTTAGAGCGCAATATATGAGGGACATGGCATGAATACTTATAATAATAAAAAAAAAAAAAAGAAAAAATCTTTCCCAAAGTCAAAGCCATCAAAATGCAGGCAGGCCATACGCCACCAAGGGCAGGCACATGCAGCAAAGCTTGCCAACATTGATCCCCACTGAAGGCCAAAACAGAAAAGAAGGACAAACAAACACGCTGGAAAGGAGTCAACATCAAAGGAATTGTAATTGGAGGAGAAAAAAAGAAAATTTTGAAATTACTGACTCTAAAAAAATGGCCTGGGTTTATTTCAGGTGCATTGCAAAGGACCAAAAGATGCCAAAACTAAGCTCAGAGATGTTGCAAAAGCAGGGGAAAAAGTCAAGGTGGAAGACACAACTTAGGGAGCAAGATATCAGGGACATGGCATGAATACTTAAAATAATAAAAAAAAAAAAAAAAAGAAAACATCTTTCCCAAAGTCAAAGCCATCAAAATGCAGGCAGGCCATACGCCACCAAGGGCAGGCACATGCAGCAAAGCTTGCCAAAATTGATCCCCACTGAAGGCCAAAACAGAAAAGAAGGACTTACAAACACGCTGGAAAGGAGTCAACATCAAAGGAATTGCAATTGGAGGAGAAAAAAAGAAAATTTGGGAAATTTAGTGACTCTAAGAAAATGGCTAGGGTTTATATCAGGTGCAGTGCAAAGGACCAAAAGATGCCAAAACTAAGCTCACAGATGTTGCAAAAGCAGGGGAAAATGTCAAGGAGGAAGACACACCTCAGGGGGCAAGATATGAGGGACATGGCATGATTACTTAAAATAATAAAAAAAAAAAAGAAAAAAATCGTTCCCAAAGTCAAAGCCATCAAAATGCAGGCAGGCCATACGCCAGCAAGGGCAGGCACATGCAGCAAAGCTTGCCAAAATTGATCCCCACTGAGGCCAAAACAGAAAAGAAGGACCTACAAACACACTGGAAAGGTGTCAACATCAAAGGAATTGCAATTGGAGGAGAAAACAAGAAAAGTTGGGAAATTTATTGACTCTAAGAAAATGGCCTGGGTTTATATCACGTGCATTGCAAAGGACCAAAAGATGCCAAAACTAAGCTCACAGATGTTGCAAAAGCAGGGGAAAAAGTCAAGGAGGAAGACAGAACTTAGGGGGCAAGATATGAGGGACATGGCATGAATACTTAAAATAATAAAAAAAAAAAAAAGAAAAAATCTTTCCCAAAGTCAAAGCCATCAAAATGCAGGCAGGCCACACGCCAGCAAGGGCAGGCACATGCAGCAAAGCTTGCCAACATTGATCAACACTGAAGGCCAAAACAGTAAAGAAGGACTTACAAACACGATGGAATGGAGACACCATCAAAGGAATTGCAATTGGAGGAGAAAAAAAAAATTTTGGAAATTTAGTGACTCTAAGAAAATGGCCTGGGTTTATATCAGGTGCAGTGCAAAGGACCAAAAGATGCCAAAACTAAGCTCACAGATGTTGCAAAAGCAGGGGAAAAAGTCAAGGAGGAAGACACAACTTAGGGGGCAAGATATGATGGAAATGGCATGAACACTTCAGAAAACAACCAAAAAAAGAAAAAAAACTTTCCCAATGTCAAAGCCATCAAAAGGCATGGCCTGCCATCAAGTGAGGGAACATGCACCAAAGATTCCTCTATTGATCCCCATTGAAATCGCAAGATTCCTTTTCCCTTCCGGAAACGAAATTTCGTTTCCTTTCGGAAAGGGAAAAGGAATTTTGCGAATCCCAAAAGAAAGGCTTACAAACACGCTGGAAAGGAGATAGGTTCAAATGAAATGCAATTGAAATAAGCAGAAAATCGGGAATTTAATCTGTTCAAAAAATAGGCTATGAGGAAATCAGCTGCATTGCAAAGGACCACAATGTGCCAAAACTAAGCTCACAGATGTTGCAAAAGCAGGGGAAAAAGTCAAGGAGGAAGACAGAACTTAGGGGGCAAGATATGAGGGACATGGCATGAATACTTAAAACAAAAAAAAAAAAAAAAGAAAAAATTTTTCACAAAGTCAAAGACATCAAAATGGAGGCACGCCATACGCCAGCAAGGGCAGGCACATGCAGAGGAGCTTGCCAAAATTGATCCCCACTGAAGGCCAAAACAGAAAAGAAGGACCTACAAACACGCTGGAAAGGAGTCAACATCAAAGGAATTGCAATTGGAGGAGAAAAAAAGAAAATTTGGGAAATTTAATGACTCTAAGAAAATGGCCTGGGTTTATATCAGTTGCAGTGCAAAGGACAAAAAGATGCCAAAACTAAGCTCACAGATGTTGCAAAAGCAGGGGAAAAAGTCAAGGAGGAAGACACAACTTAGGGGGCAAGATATGAGGGACATGGCATGATTACTTAAAATAATAAAAAAAAAAAAAAAGAAAAAATCTTTCCCAAAGTCAAAGCCATCAAAATGCAGGCAGGCCATACGCCACCAAGGGCAGGCACATGCAGCAAAGCTTGCCGAAATTGATCCCCACTGAAGGCCAAAACAGAAAAGAAGGACCTACAAACACGCTGGAATGGAGAAAACATCAAAGGATTTGCAATTGGAGGAGAAAAATGGAAAAATTGGGAAATCACATACTCTGAAAAAAATGGCCTGGGTTTATATCACGTGCATTGCAAAGGACCAAAAGATGCCAAAACTAAGCTCACAGATGTTGCAAAAGCAGGGGAAAAAGTCAAGGAGGAAGACACAACTTAGGGGGCAAGATATGAGGGACATGGCATGAATACTTAAAACAAAAAAGAAAAAAAAAAGAAAAAAATCTTTCCCAAAGTCAAAGCCATCAAAATGCAGGCAGGCCATATGCCACCAAGGGCAGGCACATGCAGCAAAGCTTGCCAAAATTGATCCCCACTGAAGGCCAAAACAGAATAGAAGGACGTACAAACACGCTGGAAAGGAGTCAACATCAAAGGAATTGCAATTGGAGGAGAAAAAAAGAAAATTTGGGAAATTTAGTGACTCTAAGAAAATGGCCTGGGTTTATATCAGGTGCAGTGCAAAGGACCAAAAGGTGCCAAAACTAAGCTCACATGTGTTGCAAAAGCAGGGGAAATAGTCAAGGAGGAAGACACAGCTTAGGGGGCAAGATATGAGGGACATGGCATTAACACTTCAGAAAAAAACCAAAAAAAGAAAAAATCTTTCCCAAAGTCAAAGCCATCAAAAGGCATGGCCTGCCATCAAGTGCAGGGACATGCACCAAAGATTCCTCTATTGGTCCCCATTGAAATCGCAAGATTCCTTTTCCCTTCCCGAAAGGAAATGAAATTTGCTTTCGGGAAGGGAAAAGGAATCTTGCGAATCCCAAAAGAAAGCCTTGCAAACACACTGGAAAGCAGATAGGTTCAAATGATATGCAATTGAAAAAAGCAGAAAATCGGGAATTTTAGTCTCTTCAAAAATAGGCTGTGAGGAAATCACCTGCATTGCAAAGGACCAAAAGATGCCAAAACTAAGCTCACAGATGTTGCAAAAGCAGGGGAAAAAGTCAAGGAGGAAGACACAACTTAGGGGGCAAGATATGAGGGACATGGCCTGAATACTTAAAATAATAAAAAAAAAAAAAAAGAAAAAATCTTTCCCAAAGTCAAAGCCATCAAAATGCAGGCAGGCCATACGCCACCAAGGGCAGGCACATGCAGCAAAGCTTGCCAAAATTGATCCCCACTGAAGGCCAAAACAGAAAAGAAGTACGTACAAACACGCAGGAATGGAGACAACATCAAAGGATTTGCAATTGGAGGAGAAAAAAGGAAAATTTGGGGAATCACTTACTCTGAAAAAAATGGCCTTGGTTTATATCAGGTGCATTGCAAAGGACCAAAAGGTGCCAAAACTAAGCTCACAGATGTTGCAAAAGCAGGGGAAAAAGTCAAGGAGGAAGACACAACTTAGGGGGCAAGATATGAGGGACATGGCATGAATACTTAAAACCAAAAGAAAAAAAAAAAAGAAAAAATGTATATCAAACTCAAAGCCGTCAAAATGCAGGCACGCCATACGCCAGCAAGGGCAGGCACATGCAGAGAAGCTTGCCAAAATTGATCCCCACTGAGGGCCAAAACAGAAAAGAAGGACCTACAAACACGCTGGAAAGGAGTCAACATCAAAGGAATTGCAATTGGAGGAGAAAACAAGAAAATTTGGGAAATTTAGTGACTCTAAGAAAATGGCCTGGGTTTATATCAGTTGCAGTGCAAAGGACCAAAAGGTGCCCAAACAAAGCTCACAGATGTTGCAAAAGCAGGGGAAAACGTCAAGCAGGAAGACACAACTTAGGGGGCAAGATGTGAGGGACATGGCATGAATCCTTAAAATAATAAAAAAAAAAAAAGAAAACATCTTTCCCAAAGTCAAAGCCATCAAAATGCAGGCAGGCCATACGCCAGCAAGGGCAGGCACATGCAGAGAAGCTTGCCAAAATTGATCCCCACTGAAGGCCAAAACAGAAAAGAAGGACTTACAAACACGTTGGAATGGAGACAACATGAAAGGAATTCAATTTCTACGAGAAAAAAAGAAAATTTGGGCAAGTTAGTGACTCTAAGAAAATGGCCTGGGTTTATATCAGGTGCACTGCAAAGGACCAAAAGATGCCAAAAGTAAGCTCACAGATGTTGCAAAAGCAGGGGAAAATGTCAAGGAGGAAGACACAACTTAGGGGGCAAGATATGAGGGACATGGCATGAATACTTAAAATAATAAAAAAAAAAAAAAAGAAAAAATCTTTCCCAAAGTCAAAGCCATCAAAATGCAGGCAGGCCATACGCCACCAAGGGCAGGCACATGCAGCAAAGCTTGCCAAAATTGATCCCCACTGAAGGCCAAAACAGAAAAGAAGGATTTACAAACACGCTGGAATGGAGACACCATCAAAGGAATTGCAATTGGAGGACAAAAAATTAAAATTTAGGAAATTTGATGACTCTTAGAAAGTGGCCTGGGATTTTAGCAGGTGCAGTGCAAAGGACCAAAAGGTGCCAAAACTAAGCTCACAGATGTTGCAAAAGCAGGGGAAAAAGTCAAGGAGGAAGACACAACTTAGGGGGCAAGATATGAGGGACATGGCATGAACACTTCAGAAAACAACCAAAAAAAGAAAAAAATCTTTCCCAAAGTCAAAGCCATCAAAAGGCATGGCCTGCCATCAAGTGCAGGGACATGCACCAAAGATTCCTCTCTTGGTCCCCATTGAAATCGCAAGATTCATTTTCCCTTCCGGAAATGAAATTTCATTTCCTTTCGGGAAGGGAAAAAGAAATCTTGCGGATCCCAAAAGAAATGCTTACAAACACTCTGGAAAGGAGATAGGTTCAAATGAAATGCAATTGAAAAAAGCAGAAAATCGGGAATGTTTGTCTCTTCAAAAAATAGGCTATGAGGAAATCAGCTGCATTGCAAAGGACCAAAGGTGCCAAAACTAAGCTCACAGATGTTGCAAAAGCAGGGGAAAAAGTCAAGGAGGAAGACACAACTTAGGGAGCAAGATATGAGGGACATGGCATGAATACTTAAAACCAAAAAAAAAAAAAAAGAAAAAATCTATACCAAAGTCAAAGCCAACAAAATGCAGGCACGCCATACGCCAGCGTGGGCAGGCACATGCAGCAAAGCCTGCCAAAATTGATTTCCACTGAAGGCCAAAAAAGATAAGAAGGACCTACAAACACGCTGGAAAGGAGTCAACATCAAAGGAATTGCAATTGGAGGAGAAAAAAAGAAAATTTGGGAAACTTAGTGACTCTTAGAAAGTGGCCTGGGGTTTATATGAGGTGCAGTGCAAAGGACCAAAAGATGCCAAAACTAAGCTCACAGATGTTGCAAAAGCAGGGGAAAAAGTCAAGGAGGAAGACACAACTTAGGGGGCAAGATATGAGGGACATGGCATGAATACTTAAAATAATAAAAAAAAAAAAAGAAAAAATCTTTCCCAAAGTCAAAGCCATCAAAATGCAGGCAGGCCATACGCTCCCAAGGGCAGGCACATGCAGCAAAGCTTGCCAAAATTGATCCCCACTGAAGGCCAAAACAGAAAAGAAGGACCTACAAACACGCTGGAAAGCAGTCAACGTCAAAGGAATTGCAATTGGAGGAGAAAAAAAAAAAATTTGGGAAATTTAGTGACTCTAAGAAAATGGCCTGGGTTTATATCAGCTGCATTGCAAAGGACCAAAAGATGCCAAAACTAAGCTCACAGATGTTGCAAAAGCAGGGGAAAAAGTGAAGGAGTAAGACAGAACTTAGGGGGCAAGATATGAGGGACATGGCATGAACACTTCAGAAAACAACCAAAAAAAGAAAAAAATCTTTCCCAAAGTCAAAGCCATCAAAAGGCATGGCCTGCCATCAAGTGCAGGGACATGCACCAAAGATTCCTCTATTTGTCCCCATTGAAATCGCAAGATTCCTTTTCCCTTCCCGAAAGGAAATGAAATTTCCTTTCGGGAAGGGAAAAGAAATCTTGCGAATCCCAAAAGAAAGGCTTACAAACACTCTGGAAAGGAGATAGGTTCAAATGAAATGCAATTGAAAAAAGCAGAAAATCGGGAATTTTAGTCTCTACAAAAACAGGCTGTGAGGAAATCAGCTGCATTGCAAAGGACCAAAAGGTGCCAAAACTAAGCTCACAGATGTTGCAAAAGCAGGGGAAAAAGTCAAGGAGGAAGACACAACTTAGGGGGCAAGATATGAGGGACATGGCCTGAATACTTAAAATAATAAAAAAAAAAAAAAAGAAAAAATCTTTCCCAAAGTCAAAGCCATCAAAATGCAGGCAGGCCATACGCCACCAAGGGCAGGCACATGCAGCAAAGCTTGCCAAAATTGATCCCCACTGAAGGCCAAAACAGAAAAGAAGTACGTACAAACACGCAGGAATGGAGACAACATCAAAGGATTTGCAATTGGAGGAGAAAAAAGGAAAATTTGGGGAATCACTTACTCTGAAAAAAATGGCCTTGGTTTATATCAGGTGCATTGCAAAGGACCAAAAGGTGCCAAAACTAAGCTCACAGATGTTGCAAAAGCAGGGGAAAAAGTCAAGGAGGAAGACACAACTTAGGGGGCAAGATATGAGGGACATGGCATGAATACTTAAAACCAAAAGAAAAAAAAAAAAGAAAAAATGTATATCAAACTCAAAGCCGTCAAAATGCAGGCACGCCATACGCCAGCAAGGGCAGGCACATGCAGAGAAGCTTGCCAAAATTGATCCCCACTGAGGGCCAAAACAGAAAAGAAGGACCTACAAACACGCTGGAAAGGAGTCAACATCAAAGGAATTGCAATTGGAGGAGAAAACAAGAAAATTTGGGAAATTTAGTGACTCTAAGAAAATGGCCTGGGTTTATATCAGTTGCAGTGCAAAGGACCAAAAGGTGCCCAAACAAAGCTCACAGATGTTGCAAAAGCAGGGGAAAACGTCAAGCAGGAAGACACAACTTAGGGGGCAAGATGTGAGGGACATGGCATGAATCCTTAAAATAATAAAAAAAAAAAAAGAAAACATCTTTCCCAAAGTCAAAGCCATCAAAATGCAGGCAGGCCATACGCCAGCAAGGGCAGGCACATGCAGAGAAGCTTGCCAAAATTGATCCCCACTGAAGGCCAAAACAGAAAAGAAGGACCTACAAACACGCTGGAAAGGAGTCAACGTCAAAGGAATTGCAATTGGAGGAGAAAAAAAAAAAATTTGGGAAATTTAGTGACTCTAAGAAAATGGCCTGGGTTTATATCAGCTGCATTGCAAAGGACCAAAAGATGCCAAAACTAAGCTCACAGATGTTGCAAAAGCAGGGGAAAAAGTGAAGGAGTAAGACAGAACTTAGGGGGCAAGATATGAGGGACATGGCATGAACACTTCAGAAAACAACCAAAAAAAGAAAAAAATCTTTCCCAAAGTCAAAGCCATCAAAAGGCATGGCCTGCCATCAAGTGCAGGGACATGCACCAAAGATTCCTCTATTTGTCCCCATTGAAATCGCAAGATTCCTTTTCCCTTCCCGAAAGGAAATGAAATTTCCTTTCGGGAAGGGAAAAGAAATCTTGCGAATCCCAAAAGAAAGGCTTACAAACACTCTGGAAAGGAGATAGGTTCAAATGAAATGCAATTGAAAAAAGCAGAAAATCGGGAATTTTAGTCTCTACAAAAACAGGCTGTGAGGAAATCAGCTGCATTGCAAAGGACCAAAAGGTGCCAAAACTAAGCTCACAGATGTTGCAAAAGCAGGGGAAAAAGTCAAGGAGGAAGACAGAACTTAGGGGGCAAGATATGAGGGACATGGCCTGAATACTTAAAATAATAAAAAAAAAAAAAAAGAAAAAATCTTTCCCAAAGTCAAAGCCATCAAAATGCAGGCAGGCCATACGCCACCAAGGGCAGGCACATGCAGCAAAGCTTGCCAAAATTGATCCCCACTGAAGGCCAAAACAGAAAAGAAGTACGTACAAACACGCAGGAATGGAGACAACATCAAAGGATTTGCAATTGGAGGAGAAAAAAGGAAAATTTGGGGAATCACTTACTCTGAAAAAAATGGCCTTGGTTTATATCAGGTGCATTGCAAAGGACCAAAAGGTGCCAAAACTAAGCTCACAGATGTTGCAAAAGCAGGGGAAAAAGTCAAGGAGGAAGACACAACTTAGGGGGCAAGATATGAGGGACATGGCATGAATACTTAAAACCAAAAGAAAAAAAAAAAAGAAAAAATGTATATCAAACTCAAAGCCGTCAAAATGCAGGCACGCCATACGCCAGCAAGGGCAGGCACATGCAGAGAAGCTTGCCAAAATTGATCCCCACTGAGGGCCAAAACAGAAAAGAAGGACCTACAAACACGCTGGAAAGGAGTCAACATCAAAGGAATTGCAATTGGAGGAGAAAACAAGAAAATTTGGGAAATTTAGTGACTCTAAGAAAATGGCCTGGGTTTATATCAGCTGCATTGCAAAGGACCAAAAGATGCCAAAACTAAGCTCACAGATGTTGCAAAAGCAGGGGGAAAAGTGAAGGAGTAAGACAGAACTTAGGGGGCAAGATATGAGGGACATGGCATGAACACTTCAGAAAACAACCAAAAAAAGAAAAAAATCTTTCCCAAAGTCAAAGCCATCAAAAGGCATGGCCTGCCATCAAGTGCAGGGACATGCACCAAAGATTCCTCTATTTGTCCCCATTGAAATCGCAAGATTCCTTTTCCCTTCCCGAAAGGAAATGAAATTTCCTTTCGGGAAGGGAAAAGAAATCTTGCGAATCCCAAAAGAAAGGCTTACAAACACTCTGGAAAGGAGATAGGTTCAAATGAAATGCAATTGAAAAAAGCAGAAAATCGGGAATTTTAGTCTCTACAAAAACAGGCTGTGAGGAAATCAGCTGCATTGCAAAGGACCAAAAGGTGCCAAAACTAAGCTCACAGATGTTGCAAAAGCAGGGGAAAAAGTCAAGGAGGAAGACACAACTTAGGGGGCAAGATATGAGGGACATGGCCTGAATACTTAAAATAATAAAAAAAAAAAAAAAGAAAAAATCTTTCCCAAAGTCAAAGCCATCAAAATGCAGGCAGGCCATACGCCACCAAGGGCAGGCACATGCAGCAAAGCTTGCCAAAATTGATCCCCACTGAAGGCCAAAACAGAAAAGAAGTACGTACAAACACGCAGGAATGGAGACAACATCAAAGGATTTGCAATTGGAGGAGAAAAAAGGAAAATTTGGGGAATCACTTACTCTGAAAAAAATGGCCTTGGTTTATATCAGGTGCATTGCAAAGGACCAAAAGGTGCCAAAACTAAGCTCACAGATGTTGCAAAAGCAGGGGAAAAAGTCAAGGAGGAAGACACAACTTAGGGGGCTAGATATGAGGGACATGGCATGAATACTTAAAACCAAAAGAAAAAAAAAAAAAGAAAAAATGTATATCAAACTCAAAGCCGTCAAAATGCAGGCACGCCATACGCCAGCAAGGGCAGGCACATGCAGAGAAGCTTGCCAAAATTGATCCCCACTGAGGGCCAAAACAGAAAAGAAGGACCTACAAACACGCTGGAAAGGAGTCAACATCAAAGGAATTGCAATTGGAGGAGAAAACAAGAAAATTTGGGAAATTTAGTGACTCTAAGAAAATGGCCTGGGTTTATATCAGTTGCAGTGCAAAGGACCAAAAGGTGCCCAAACAAAGCTCACAGATGTTGCAAAAGCAGGGGAAAACGTCAAGCAGGAAGACACAACTTAGGGGGCAAGATGTGAGGGACATGGCATGAATCCTTAAAATAATAAAAAAAAAAAAAGAAAACATCTTTCCCAAAGTCAAAGCCATCAAAATGCAGGCAGGCCATACGCCAGCAAGGGCAGGCACATGCAGAGAAGCTTGCCAAAATTGATCCCCACTGAAGGCCAAAACAGAAAAGAAGGACTTACAAACACGTTGGAATGGAGACAACATGAAAGGAATTCAATTTCTACGAGAAAAAAAGAAAATTTGGGCAAGTTAGTGACTCTAAGAAAATGGCCTGGGTTTATATCAGGTGCACTGCAAAGGACCAAAAGATGCCAAAAGTAAGCTCACAGATGTTGCAAAAGCAGGGGAAAATGTCAAGGAGGAAGACACAACTTAGGGGGCAAGATATGAGGGACATGGCATGAATACTTAAAATAATAAAAAAAAAAAAAAAGAAAAAATCTTTCCCAAAGTCAAAGCCATCAAAATGCAGGCAGGCCATACGCCACCAAGGGCAGGCACATGCAGCAAAGCTTGCCAAAATTGATCCCCACTGAAGGCCAAAACAGAAAAGAAGGATTTACAAACACGCTGGAATGGAGACACCATCAAAGGAATTGCAATTGGAGGACAAAAAATTAAAATTTAGGAAATTTGATGACTCTTAGAAAGTGGCCTGGGATTTTAGCAGGTGCAGTGCAAAGGACCAAAAGGTGCCAAAACTAAGCTCACAGATGTTGCAAAAGCAGGGGAAAAAGTCAAGGAGGAAGACACAACTTAGGGGGCAAGATATGAGGGACATGGCATGAACACTTCAGAAAACAACCAAAAAAAGAAAAAAATCTTTCCCAAAGTCAAAGCCATCAAAAGGCATGGCCTGCCATCAAGTGCAGGGACATGCACCAAAGATTCCTCTCTTGGTCCCCATTGAAATCGCAAGATTCATTTTCCCTTCCGGAAATGAAATTTCATTTCCTTTCGGGAAGGGAAAAAGAATCTTGTGGATCCCAAAAGAAATGCTTACAAACACTCTGGAAAGGAGATAGGTTCAAATGAAATGCAATTGAAAAAAGCAGAAAATCGGGAATGTTTGTCTCTTCAAAAAATAGGCTATGAGGAAATCAGCTGCATTGCAAAGGACCAAAGGTGCCAAAACTAAGCTCACAGATGTTGCAAAAGCAGGGGAAAAAGTCAAGGAGGAAGACACAACTTAGGGAGCAAGATATGAGGGACATGGCATGAATACTTAAAACCAAAAAAAAAAAAAAAGAAAAAATCTATACCAAAGTCAAAGCCAACAAAATGCAGGCACGCCATACGCCAGCGTGGGCAGGCACATGCAGCAAAGCCTGCCAAAATTGATTTCCACTGAAGGCCAAAAAAGATAAGAAGGACCTACAAACACGCTGGAAAGGAGTCAACATCAAAGGAATTGCAATTGGAGGAGAAAAAAAGAAAATTTGGGAAACTTAGTGACTCTTAGAAAGTGGCCTGGGGTTTATATGAGGTGCAGTGCAAAGGACCAAAAGATGCCAAAACTAAGCTCACAGATGTTGCAAAAGCAGGGGAAAAAGTCAAGGAGGAAGACACAACTTAGGGGGCAAGATATGAGGGACATGGCATGAATACTTAAAATAATAAAAAAAAAAAAAGAAAAAATCTTTCCCAAAGTCAAAGCCATCAAAATGCAGGCAGGCCATACGCTCCCAAGGGCAGGCACATGCAGCAAAGCTTGCCAAAATTGATCCCCACTGAAGGCCAAAACAGAAAAGAAGGACCTACAAACACGCTGGAAAGGAGTCAACGTCAAAGGAATTGCAATTGGAGGAGAAAAAAAAAAAATTTGGGAAATTTAGTGACTCTAAGAAAATGGCCTGGGTTTATATCAGCTGCATTGCAAAGGACCAAAAGATGCCAAAACTAAGCTCACAGATGTTGCAAAAGCAGGGGAAAAAGTGAAGGAGTAAGACAGAACTTAGGGGGCAAGATATGAGGGACATGGCATGAACACTTCAGAAAACAACCAAAAAAAGAAAAAAATCTTTCCCAAAGTCAAAGCCATCAAAAGGCATGGCCTGCCATCAAGTGCAGGGACATGCACCAAAGATTCCTCTATTTGTCCCCATTGAAATCGCAAGATTTCTTTTCCCTTCCCGAAAGGAAATTTCATTTCCTTTCGGGAAGGGAAAAGGAATCTTGCGAATCCCAAAAGAAAGGCTTACAAACACTCTGGAAAGGAGATAGGTTCAAATGAAATGCAATTGAAAAAAGCAGAAAATCGGGAATTTTAGTCTCTACAAAAACAGGCTGTGAGGAAATCAGCTGCATTGCAAAGGACCAAAAGGTGCCAAAACTAAGCTCACAGATGTTGCAAAAGCAGGGGAAAAAGTGAAGGAGGAAGACACAACTTAGGGGGCAAGATATGAGGGACATGGCATGAATACTTAAAACAAAAAAAAAAAAAAAAAAGAAAAAATTTTTCCCAAAGTCAAAGCCATCAAAATGCAGACAGGCCATACGCCAGCAAGGGCAGGCACATGCAGCAAAGCTTGCCAAAATTGATCCCCACTGATGGCGAAAACAGAAAAGAAGGACCTACAAACACGCTGGAAAGGAGTCAACACCAAAGGAATTGCAATTGGAGGAGAAAAAAAGAAAATTTGGGAAATTTAGTGACTCTAAGAAAATGGCCTTGGTTTATATCAGGTGCAGTGCAAAGGACCAAAAGATGCCAAAACTAAGCTCACAGATGTTGGAAAAGCAGGGGAAAAAGTCAAGGGGGAAGACACAACTTAGGGGGCAAGATAGGAGGGACATGGCATGAATACTTAAAATAATAAAAAAAAAAAAAAAGAAAAAAGTCTTTCCCAATGTCAAAGCCATCAAAATGCAGGCAGGCCACACGCCAGCAAGGGCAGGCACATGCAGCAAAGCTTGCCAACATTGATCAACACTGAAGGCCAAAAGAGTAAAGAAGGACTTACAAACACGCTGGAATGGAGACACCATCAAAGGAATTGCAATTGGAGGAGAAAAAAAAAATTTTGGAAATTTAGTGACTCTAAGAAAATGGCCTGGGTTTATATCAGGTGCAGTGCAAAGGACCAAAAGATGCCAAAACTAAGCTCACAGATGTTGCAAAAGCAGGGGAAAAAGTCAAGGAGGAAGACACAACTTAGGGGACAAGATATGAGGGAAATGGCATGAAC
>JAKDEW010000769.1:0-126988 GCA_021963965.1 Artemisiospiza belli
AATATGAAGGGCAAGGCCTCATGAGTGAAGGCCGGGGTTCCAGGCTTTCAGGGGTGGGGATCCAGTCAGTGAGGGGCGGGGCTCAGGGCAGTGATGGCCGGGGCTCTTTGTGTTAGTGGCAGGGCTCCAGCCAGAGAGGGGCAAGGCTCCATGTGTGAGGGAAAGGGCTCCATGTTTGTGGGGCAGGGCTCCAGCCAGTGATGGGCAGGGATCCATGAGGGATGGGCAGGGCTCCATGCAGTCAGGGGCAAGGCTCCATATTTGAGGGGCGGGGCTCCAATTATGAAGGGCAAGGCCCCATGAGTGAGGCGCGGGGTTTCCAGGCTTTCAGGGGGTGGGGATCCAGTCAGTGCGGGGCGGGGCACTAGGCAGTCATGGCTGGGGCTCCCTGTGTGAGGGGCAGGGCTTCAGGCAGTGAGGGGCGGTGGATGGAGACAGCATCGGAAATATTGCATTAGGAAAAGTAAAAATGTAAATTTGGTAAATTTAGTGACTGTAAGAAAATGGCCCGGGATTATGTCAGGTGCAGTGCGAAGGACTAAATGATGCCAAAACAAAGCTCACAGATATTTCAAAAGCAGCGGAAAAAGTCAAGGAGGAAAAACACAACTTAGGGGGCAAGATATGAGGGACATGGCATGAATATTTAAAACAAGAAAAAAGAAAAACAAGAAAAAATCGTTCCCAAAGTCAAAGCCTTCAAAATGCAGGCAGGCCATACGCCAGCAAGTGCAGGCACATGCAGCAAAGCTTGCCAAATCTGATCCCCACTGAAGGCCAAAACAGAAAAGAAGGGCCTACAAACAGGCTGGAGCGGGAGACACCATCAAAGGAATTGTAATTGGAGGAGAAAAAAAGAAAATTTGGGAAATTTAGTGACTGTAAGAAAATGGCCCGGGATAATATCAGGTGCAGTGCGAAGGACCAAAAGATGCAAAAAGGAAGCTCACAGATGTTGCAAAAGCAGGGGAAAAAGTCAAGGAGGAAGACACAACTTAGGTGGCAAGACATGAGGACATGGCATGGACACTTCAGAAATCAACCAAAAAATGAAAAAAATCTTTCCCCAAGTCAAAGCCACCAAAAGGCATGGCATGCCATCAAGGGCAGGGAAATGCACCAATGATTCTTCGATTCGTCCCCATTGAAATCACAAGATTTCTTTTCCCTTCCCGAAAGGAAATGAAATTTCCTTTCGGGAAGGGAAAAGGAATCTTGTGAATCCCAAAAGAAAGGCTTGCAAACACTCTGGAAAGGAGATAAGTTCAAATGAAATGCAATTGAAAAAAGCAGAAAATCAGTAATTTTAATGTCTTCAAAAAATAGGCTTGTGAGGAAATCAGCTGCATTGCAAAGGACCAAAACATGCAAAAAATAGGCTCACAGATGTTGCAAAAGCAGGGGAAAAAGTCAAGGAGGAAGACACAAATTAGGGGGCAAGATATGAGGGACATGGCATGGACACTTCACAAAACAACGAAAAAAAAAATTTTTTCCAAAGTCAAAGCCATCAAAATGCAGGCAGGCCATACACCAGCAAGTGCAGGCACATGCAGCAAAGCTTGCCAAAATTTCATCCCCACTGAAGGCCCAAACAGAAAAGAAGGACCTACAAACACACTGGAACGGAGACTCCATCAAAGGATTTGCAATTGGAGGAGAAAAAAAGGAAATTTGGGAAATCTAGTGACTCTAAGAAAATGGCCCGGGATTATATGAGGTGCAGTGCGAAGGACCAAAAGATGCAAAAATTAAGCTAAGAGATGTTGCAAAATCAGGGGAAATAGTCAAGGAGGAAGACACAACTTACGGGGCAAGATATGAGGGACATGGCATGAACAGTTAAACAAAAAAAAAAAAACAAGAAAAAATCTTTCCCAAAGTCAAAGCCATCAAAATGCAGGCAGGCCATACGCCAGCAAGTGCAGACACATGCAGCAAAGCTTGCCAAAATTGATCCCCACTGAAGGCCAAAACCGAAAAGAAGGACCTACAAAGGCGGGGCTCCATGTGTGAGGGGCAGGGCTTCAGGCAGTGAGGGGCGGGGCTCCATGTGGAATGGGCAGGGCTCCATGAGTGAGGAAGGGGTTCCATGCGTGAGGGGCGGGGTTCCGGGGCTGTGAGGGGTGGGGGATCCAGTCAGTGAGGGGTGGGGCTCTAGGCAGTTGATTGCCGAGGCTCCATGTGGTTAGGGTTAGGGCTGCAGCCAGAGAGGGGCAGGGCTCCATGTGTGAGGGAAAAAGGCTCCATGTGTGTGGGGCAGGGCTCCAGCCAGTGATGGGCGGGGCTCCATGTGGGATGGGCAGGGCTCCATGCAGTGAGGGATAGGGCTCCATATTTGAGGGGCGGGGCTTCAAATATGAAGGGCAAGGCCCCCATGAGTGAAGGCCGGGGTTCCAGGCTTTCAGGGGTGGGGATCCAGTCAGTGAGGGGCGGGGCTCAGGGCAGTGATGGCCGGGGCTCTTTGTGTTAGTGGCAGGGCTCCAGCCACAGAGGGGGCAAGGCTCCATGTGTGAGGGAAAGGGCTCCATGTTTGTGGGGCAGGGCTCCAGCCAGTGATGGGCGGGGATCCATGAGGGATGGGCAGGGCTCCATGCAGTCAGGGGCAAAGGCTCCATATTTGAGGGGCGGGGCTCCAATTATGAAGGGGCAAGGCCCCATGAGTGAGGCGCGGGGATCCAGGCTTTCAGGGGTGGGGATCCAGTCAGTGCGGGGCGGGGCACTAGGCAGTCATGGCTGGGGCTCCCTGTGTGAGGGGCAGGGCTTCAGGCAGTGAGGGGCGGTGGATGGAGACAGCATCGGAAATATTTGCATTAGGAAAAGTAAAAATGTAAATTTGGTAAATTTAGTGACTGTAAGAAAATGGCCCGGGATTATGTCAGGTGCAGTGCGAAGGACTAAATGATGCCAAAACAAAGCTCACAGATATTTCAAAAGCAGCGGAAAAAGTCAAGGAGGAAAACACAACTTAGGGGGCAAGATATGAGGGACATGGCATGAATATTTAAAACAAGAAAAAAGAAAAACAAGAAAAAATCGTTCCCAAAGTCAAAGCCTTCAAAATGCAGGCAGGCCATACGCCAGCAAGTGCAGGCACATGCAGCAAAGCTTGCCAAATCTGATCCCCACTGAAGGCCAAAACAGAAAAGAAGGGCCTACAAACAGGCTATAGCGGAGACACCATCAAAGGAATTGTAATTGGAGGAGAAAAAAAGAAAATTTGGGAAATTTAGTGACTCTAAGAAAATGGCCCGGGATAATATCAGGCGCAGTGCGAAGGACCAAAAGATGCAAAAACTAAGCTCACAGATGTTGCAAAAGCAGGGGAAAAAGTCAAGGAGGAAGACACAACTTAGGTGGCAAGATATGAGGACATGGCATGGACACTTCAGAAATCAACCAAAAAATGAAAAAAATCTTTCCCCAAGTCAAAGCCACCAAAAGGCATGGCATGCCATCAAGGGCAGGGAAATGCACCAATGATTCTTCGATTCGTCCCCATTGAAATCACAAGATTTCTTTTCCCTTCCTGAAAGGAAATGAAATTTCCTTTCGGGAAGGGAAAAGGAATCTTGTGAATCCCAAAAGAAAGGCTTGCAAACACTCCGGAAAGGAGATAAGTTCAAATGAAATGCAATTGAAAAAAGCAGAAAATCAGTAATTTTAATGTCTTCAAAAAATAGGCTGTGAGGAAATCAGCTGCATTGCAATGGACCAAAACATGCAAAAAATAGGCTCACAGATGTTGCAAAAGCAGGGGAAAAAGTCAAGGAGGAAGACACAACTTAGGGGGCAAGATATGAGGGACATGGCATTGACACTTCACAAAACAACGAAAAAAAAAAATTTTCCAAAGTCAAAGCCATCAAAATGCAGGCAGGCCATACAACAGCAAGACCAGGCACATGCAGCAAAGCTTGCCAAAAATTCATCCCCACTGAAGGCCCAAACAGAAAAGAAGGACCTACAAACACACTGGAACGGAGACTCCATCAAAGGAATTGCAATTGGAGGAGAAAAAAAAGGAAATTTGTGTAAGTTAGTGATTCTAAGAAAATGGCCTGGGTTTATATCAGGTGCAGTGCAAAGGAACAAAAGGTGCCAAAATTAAGCTAAGAGATGTTGCAAAATCAGGGGAAATAGTCAAGGAGGAAGACACAACTTACGGGGCAAGATATGAGGGGACATGGCATCAACAGTTAAACAAAAAAAAAAAAACAAGAAAAAATCTTTCCCAAAGTCAAAGCCATCAAAATGCAGGCAGGCCATACGCCAGCAAGTGCAGACACATGCAGCAAAGCTTGCCAAAATTGATCCCACTGAAGGCCAAAACCGAAAAGAAGGACCTACAGAGGCGGGGCTCCATGTGTGAGGGGGCAGGGCTTCAGGCAGTGAGGGGCGGTGCTCTATGTGTGCCGGAAGCGGCTCCATGTGTGTGGGGCAGGGCTCCAGCCAGTGATGGGCGGGGCTCCATGTGGGATGGGCAGGGCTCCATGAGTGAGGGAAGGGGTTCCATGCGTGAGGGGCGGGGTTCCGGGCTGTGAGGGGTGGGGATCCAGTCAGTGAGGGGTGGGGCTCTAGGCAGTGATTGCCGAGGCTCCATGTGTTAGGGTTAGGGCTGCAGCCAGAGAGGGGCAGGGCTCCATGTGTGAGGGGAAAAGGCTCCATGTGTGTGGGGCAGGGCTCCAGCCAGTGATGGGCGGGGCTCCATGTGGGATGGGCAGGGCTCCATGCAGTGAGGGATAGGGCTCCATATTTGAGGGGCGGGGCTTCAAATATGAAGGGCAAGGCTCCATGAGTGAAGGCCGGGGTTCCAGGCTTTCAGGGGTGGGGATCCAGTCAGTGAGGGGGCGGGGCTCAGGGCAGTGATTGGCCGGGGCTCTTTCTGTTAGTGGCAGGGCTCCAGCCAGAGAGGGGCAAGGCTCCATGTGTGAGGGAAAGGGCTCCATGTTTGTGGGGCAGGGCTCCAGCCAGTGATGGGCGGGGATCCATGAGGGGATGGGCAGGGCTCCATGCAGTCAGGGGCAAGGCTCCATATTTGAGGGGCGGGGCTCCAATTATGAAGGGCAAGGGCCCCATGAGTGAGGCGCGGGGATCCAGGCTTTTCAGGGGTGGGGATCCAGTCAGTGCGGGGCGGGGGCACTAGGCAGTCATGGCTGGGGCTCCCTGTGTGAGGGGCAGGGCTTCAGGCAGTGAGGGGCGGTGGATGGAGACAGCATCGGAAATATTGCATTAGGAAAAGTAAAAATGTAAATTTGGTAAATTTAGTGACTGTAAGAAAATGGCCCGGGATTATGTCAGGTGCAGTGCGAAGGACTAAATGATGCCAAAACAAAGCTCACAGATATTTCAAAAGCAGCGGAAAAAAGTCAAGGAGGAAAACACAACTTAGGGGGCAAGATATGAGGGACATGGCATGAATATTTAAAACAAGAAAAAAGAAAACAAGAAAAAATCGTTCCCAAAGTCAAAGCCTTCAAAATGCAGGCAGGCCATACGCCAGCAAGTGCAGGCACATGCAGCAAAGCTTGCCAAAATCTGATCCCCACTGAAGGGCCAAAACAGAAAAGAAGGGCCTACAAACAGGCTGGAGCGGAGACACCATCAAAGGAATTGTAATTGGAGGAGAAAAAAACGAAAATTTGGGAAATTTAGTGACTGTAAGAAAATGGCCCGGGATAATATCAGGCGCAGTGCGAAGGACCAAAAGATGCAAAAACTAAGATCACAGATGTTGCAAAAGCAGGGGAAAAAGTCAAGGAGGAAGACACAACTTAGGTGGCAAGATATGAGGACATGGCATGGACACTTCAGAAATCAACCAAAAAATGAAAAAAATCTTTCTCCCCAAGTCAAAGCCACCAAAAGGCATGGCATGCCATCAAGGGCAGGGAAATGCACCCAATGATTCTTCGATTCGTCCCCATTGAAATCACAAAGATTCCTTTTCCCTTCCCGAAAGGAAATGAAATTTCCTTTCGGGAAGGGGAAAAGGAATCTTGTGAATCCCAAAAGAAAGGCTTGCAAACACTCTGGAAAGGAGATAAGTTCAAATGAAATGCAATTGAAAAAAGCAGAAAATCAGAAATTTAATGTCTTCAAAAAATAGGGCTGTGAGGAAATCAGCTGCATTGCAAAGGACCCAAAACATCCAAAAAATAGGCTCACAGATGTTGCAAAAGCAGGGGAAAAAGTCAAGGAGGAAGACACAACTTAGGGGGCAAGATATGAGGGACATGGCATGGACACTTCACAAAACAACGAAAAAAAAAAAATTTTCCAAAGTCAAAGCCATCAAAATGCAGGCAGGCCATACACCAGCAAGTCCAGGCACATGCAGCAAAGCTTGCCAAAATTCATCCCCACTGAAGGCCCAAACAGAAAAGAAGGACCTACAAACACACTGGAACGGAGACTCCATCAAAGGAATTGCAATTGGAGGAGAATAAAAGGAAATTTGGGTAAGTTAGTGATTCTAAGAAAATGGCCTGGGTTTATATCAGGTGCAGTGCAAAGGAACAAAAGGTGCCAAAATTAAGCTAAGAGATGTTGCAAAATCAGGGGAAATAGTCAAGGAGGAAGACACAACTTACGGGGCAAGATATGAGGGACATGGCATCAACAGTTAAACAAAAAAAAAAAAACAAGAAAAAATCTTTCCCAAAGTCAAAGCCATCAAAATGCAGGCAGGCCATACGCCAGCAAGTGCAGACACATGCAGCAAAGCTTGCAAAAATTGATCCCCACTAAAGGCCAAAACCGAAAAGAAGGACCTACAGAGGCGGGGGCTCCATGTGTGAGGGGCAGGGCTTCAGGCAGTGAGGGGCGGTGCTCTATGTGTGCCGGAAGCGGCTCCATGTGTGTGGGGCAGGGCTCCAGCCAGTGATGGGGGCGGGGCTCCATGTGGGATGGGCAGGGCTCCATGAGTGAGGGAAGGGGTTCCATGCGTGAGGGGCGGGGTTCCAGGGCTGTGAGGGGGTGGGGATCCAGTCAGTGAGGGGTGGGGCTCTAGGCAGTGATTGCCGAGGCTCCATGTGTTAGGGTTAGGGCTGCAGCCAGAGAGGGGCAGGGCTCCCATGTGTGAGGGAAAAGGCTCCATGTGTGTGGGGCAGGGCTCCAGCCAGTGATGGGCGGGGCTCCATGTGGGATGGGCAGGGCTCCATGCAGTGAGGGATAGGGCTCCATATTTGAGGGGCGGGGCTTCAAATATGAAGGGCAAGGCCCCATGAGTGAAGGCCGGGGTTCCAGGCTTTCAGGGGTGGGGATCCAGTCAGTGAGGGGCGGGGGCTCAGGGCAGTGATGGCCGGGGCTCTTTGTGTTAGTGGCAGGGCTCCAGCCAGAGAGGGGCAAGGCTCCATGTGTGAGGGAAAGGGCTCCATGTTTGTGGGGCAGGGCTCCAGCCAGTGATGGGCGGGGATCCATGAGGGATGGGCAGGGCTCCATGCAGTCGCAGTGAGGGGCGGTGCTCTATGTGTGACGGACGCGGCTCCATGTGTGTGGGGCAGGGCTCCAGGCAGTGATGGGCGGGGGCTCCATGTGGGATGGGCAGGGCTCCATGAGTGAGGGAAGGGGTTCCATGCGTGAGGGGCGGGGTTCCGGGCTGTGAGGGGTGGGGGATCCAGTCAGTGAGGGGGTGGGGCTCTAGGCAGTGATTGCCGAGGCTCCATGTGTTAGGGGTTAGGGCTGCAGCCAGAGAGGGGCAGGGCTCCATGTGTGAGGGAAAAGGCTCCATGTGTGTGGGGCAGGGCTCCAGCCAGTGATGGGCGGGGCTCCATGTGGGATGGGCAGGGCTCCATGCAGTGAGGGATAGGGCTCCATATTTGAGGGGCCGGGCACTTCAAATATGAAGGGGCAAGGCCCCATGAGTGAAGGCCGGGGTTCCAGGCTTTCAGGGGTGGGGATCCAGTCAGTGAGGGGCGGGGCTCAGGGCAGTGATGGCCGGGGCTCTTTGTGTTAGTGGCAGGGCTCCAGCCAGAGAGGGGCAAGGCTCCATGTGTGAGGGAAAGGGCTCCATGTTTGTGGGGCAGGGCTCCAGCCAGTGATGGGCGGGGATCCATGAGGGATGGGCAGGGGCTCCATGCAGTCAGGGGCAAGGCTCCATATTTGAGGGGCGGTGGCTCCAATTATGAAGGGCAAGGCCCCATGAGTGAGGCGCGGGGTTCCAGGCTTTCAGGGGTGGGGATCCAGTCAGTGCGGTGGCGGGGCACTAGGCAGTCATGGCTGGGGCTCCCTGTGTGAGGGGCAGGGCTTCAGGCAGTGAGGGGCGGTGGATGGAGACAGCATCGGAAATATTGCATTAGGAAAAGTAAAAATGTAAATTTGGTAAATTTAGTGACTGTAAGAAAATGGCCCAGGATTATGTCAGGTGCAGTGCGAAGGACTAAATGATGCCAAAACAAAGCTCACAGATATTTCAAAAGCAGCGGAAAAAGTCAAGGAGGAAAACACAACTTAGGGGGCAAGATATGAGGGACATGGCATGAATATTTAAAACAAGAAAAAAGAAAAACAAGAAAAAATCGTTCGGGAAAGTCAAAGTCTTCAAAATGCAGGCAGGCCATACGCCAGCAAGTGCAGGCACATGCAGCAAAGCTTGCCAAATCTGATCCCCACTGAAGGCCAAAACAGAAAAGAAGGGCCTACAACAGGCTGGAGCGGAGACACCATCAAAGGAATTGTAATTGGAGGAGCAAAAAAGAAAATTTGGGAAATTTAGTGACTGTAATAAAATGGCCCGGGATAATATCAGGTGCAGTGCGAAGGACCAAAAGATGCAAAAAGGAAGCTCACAGATGTTGCAAAAGCAGGGGAAAAAGTCAAGGAGGGAAGACACAACTTAGGTGGCAAGATATGAGGACATGGCATGGACACTTCAGAAATCAACCAAAAAATGAAAAAAATCTTTCCCCAAGTCAAAGCCACCAAAAGGCATGGCATGCCATCAAGGGCAGGGAAATGCACCAATGATTCTTCGATTCGTCCCCATTGAAATCACAAGATTTCTTTTCCATTCCCGAAAGGAAATGAAATTTCCTTTCGGGAAGGGAAAAGGAATCTTGTGAATCCCAAAAGAAAGGCTTGCAAACACTCTGGAAAGGAGATAAGTTCAAATGAAATGCAATTGAAAAAAGCAGAAAATCAGTAATTTTAATGTCTTCAAAAAATAGGCTGTGAGGAAATCAGCTGCATTGCAAAGGACCAAAACATGCAAAAAATAGGCTCACAGAGGTTGCAAAAGCAGGGGAAAAAGTCAAGGAGGAAGAGACAACTTAGGGGGCAAGATATGAGGGACATGGCATGGACACTTCCCAAAACAACGAAAAAAAAAAATTTTTCCAAAGTCAAAGCCATCAAAATGCAGGCAGGCCATACACCAGCAAGTCCAGGCACATGCAGCAAAGCTTGCCAAAATTCATCCCCACTGAAGGCCCAAACAGAAAAGAAGGACCTACAAACACACTGGAACGGAGACTCCATCAAAGGAATTGCAATTGGAGGAGAAAAAAAGGAAATTTGGGAAATCTAGTGACTCTAAGAAAATGGCCCGGGATTATATGAGGTGCAGTGCGAAGGACCAAAAGATGCAAAAATTAAGCTAAGAGATGTTGCAAAATCAGGGGAAATAGTCAAGGAGGAAGACACAACTTACGGGGCAAGATATGAGGGACATGGCATGAACAGTTAAACAAAAAAAAAAAAACAAGAAAAAATCTTTCCCAAAGTCAAAGCCATCAAAATGCAGGCAGGCCATACGCCAGCAAGTGCAGACACATGCAGCAAAGCTTGCCAAAATTGATCCCCACTGAAGGCCAAAACCGAAAAGAAGGACCTACAGAGGCGGGGGCTCCATGTGTGAGGGGCAGGGCTTCAGGCAGTGAGGGGCGGTGCTCTATGTGTGCCGGAAGCGGCTCCATGTGTGTGGGGCAGGGCTCCAGCCAGTGATGGGCGGGGCTCCATGTGGGATGGGCAGGGCTCCATGAGTGAGGGAAGGGGTTCCATGCGTGAGGGGCGGGGTTCCGGGCTGTGAGGGGTGGGGATCCAGTCAGTGAGGGGTGGGGCTCTAGGCAGTGATTGCCGAGGCTCCATGTGTTAGGGTTAGGGCTGCAGCCAGAGAGGGGCAGGGCTCCATGTGTGAGGGAAAAGGCTCCATGTGTGTGGGGCAGGGCTCCAGCCAGTGATGGGCGGGGCTCCATGTGGGATGGGCAGGGCTCCATGCAGTGAGGGATAGGGCTCCATATTTGAGGGGCGGGGCTTCAAATATGAAGGGCAAGGCTCCATGAGTGAAGGCCGGGGTTCCAGGCTTTCAGGGTGGTGGGATCCAGTCAGTGAGGGGCGGGGCTCAGGGCAGTGATGGCCGGGGCTCTTTGTGTTAGTGGCAGGGCTCCAGCCAGAGAGGGGCAAGGCTCCATGTGTGAGGGAAAGGGCTCCATGTTTGTGGGGCAGGGCTCCAGCCAGTGATGGGCGGGGATCCATGAGGGATGGGCAGGGCTCCATGCAGTCAGGGGCAAGGCTCCATATTTGAGGGGCGGGGCTCCAATTATGAAGGGCAAGGCCCCATGAGTGAGGCGCGGGGATCCAGGCTTTCAGGGGTGGGGATCCAGTCAGTGCGGGGCGGGGGCACTAGGCAGTCATGGCTGGGGCTCCCTGTGTGAGGGGCAGGGCTTCAGGCAGTGAGGGGCGGTGGATGGAGACAGCATCGGAAATATTGCATTAGGAAAAGTAAAAATGTAAATTTGGTAAATTTAGTGACTGTAAGAAAATGGCCCGGGATTATGTCAGGTGCAGTGCGAAGGACTAAATGATGCCAAAACAAAGCTCACAGATATTTCAAAAGCAGCGGAAAAAGTCAAGGAGGAAAACACAACTTAGGGGGCAAGATATGAGGGACATGGCATGAATATTTAAAACAAGAAAAAAGAAAAACAAGAAAAAATCGTTCCCAAAGTCAAAGCCTTCAAAATGCAGGCAGGCCATACGCCAGCAAGTGCAGGCACATGCAGCAAAGCTTGCCAAATCTGATCCCCACTGAAGGCCAAAACAGAAAAGAAGGGCCTACAAACAGGCTGGAGCGGAGACACCATCAAAGGAATTGTAATTGGAGGAGCAAAAAAGAAAATTTGGGAAATTTAGTGACTGTAAGAAAATGGCCCGGGATAATATCAGGCGCAGTGCGAAGGACCAAAAGATGCAAAAACTAAGATCACAGATGTTGCAAAAAGCAGGGGAAAAAAGTCAAGGAGGAAGACACAACTTAGGTGGCAAGATATGAGGACATGGCATGGACACTTCAGAAATCAACCAAAAAATGAAAAAAATCTTTCCCCAAGTCAAAGCCACCAAAAGGCATGGCATGCCATCAAGGGCAGGGAAATGCACCAATGATTCTTCGATTCGTCCCCATTGAAATCACAAGATTTCTTTTCCCTTCCCGAAAGGAAATGAAATTTCCTTTCGGGAAGGGAAAAGGAATCTTGTGAATCCCAAAAGAAAGGCTAGCAAACACTCCGGAAAGGAGATAAGTTCAAATGAAATGCAATTGAAAAAAGCAGAAAATCAGAAATTTAATGTCTTCAAAAAATAGGCTGTGAGGAAATCAGCTGCATTGCAAAGGACCAAAACATGCAAAAAATAGGCTCACAGATGTTGCAAAAGCAGGGGAAAACGTCAAGGAGGAAGACACAACTTAGGGGGCAAGATATGAGGGACATGGCATGGACACTTCACAAAACAACGAAAAAAAAAAAATTTTCCAAAGTCAAAGCCATCAAAATGCAGGCAGGCCATACACCAGCAAGTCCAGGCACATGCAGCAAAGCTTGCCAAAATTCATCCCCACTGAAGGCCCAAACAGAAAAGAAGGACCTACAAACACACTGGAACGGAGACTCCATCAAAGGAATTGCAATTGGAGGAGAATAAAAGGAAATTTGGGTAAGTTAGTGATTCTAAGAAAATGGCCTGGGTTTATATCAGGTGCAGTGCAAAGGAACAAAAGGTGCCAAAATTAAGCTAAGAGATGTTGCAAAATCAGGGGAAATAGTCAAGGAGGAAGACACAACTTACGGGGCAAGATATGAGGGACATGGCATCAACAGTTAAACAAAAAAAAAAAACAAGAAAAAATCTTTCCCAAAGTCAAAGCCATCAAAATGCAGGCAGGCCATACGCCAGCAAGTGCAGACACATGCAGCAAAGCTTGCCAAAATTGATCCCCACTAAAGGCCAAAACCGAAAAGAAGGACCTACAGAGGCGGGGCTCCATGTGTGAGGGGCAGGGCTTCAGGCAGTGAGGGGCGGTGCTCTATGTGGGATGGGCAGGGCTCCATGAGTGAGGGAAGGGGTTCCATGCGTGAGGGGCGGGGTTCCAGGCTGTGAGGGGTGGGGATCCAGTCAGTGAGGGGTGGGGCTCTAGGCAGTGATTGCCGAGGCTCCATGTGTTAGGGTTAGGGCTGCAGCCAGAGAGGGGCAGGGCTCCATGTGTGAGGGAAAAGGCTCCATGTGTGTGGGGCAGGGCTCCAGCCAGTGATGGGCGGGGCTCCATGTGGGATGGGCAGGGCTCCATGCAGTGAGGGATAGGGCTCCATATTTGAGGGGCGGGGCTTCAAATATGAAGGGCAAGGCCCCATGAGTGAAGGCCGGGGTTCCAGGCTTTCAGGGGTGGGGATCCAGTCAGTGAGGGGCGGGGCTCAGGGCAGTGATGGCCGGGGCTCTTTGTGTTAGTGGCAGGGCTCCAGCCAGAGAGGGGCAAGGCTCCATGTGTGAGGGAAAGGGCTCCATGTTTGTGGGGCAGGGCTCCAGCCAGTGATGGGCGGGGATCCATGAGGGATGGGCAGGGCTCCATGCAGTCGCAGTGAGGGGCGGTGCTCTATGTGTGACGGAAGCGGCTCCATGTGTGTGGGGCAGGGCTCCAGGCAGTGATGGGCGGGGCTCCATGTGGGATGGGCAGGGCTCCATGAGTGAGGGAAGGGGTTCCATGCGTGAGGGGCGGGGTTCCGGGCTGTGAGGGGTGGGGATCCAGTCAGTGAGGGGTGGGGCTCTAGGCAGTGATTGCCGAGGCTCCATGTGTTAGGGTTAGGGCTGCAGCCAGAGAGGGGCAGGGCTCCATGTGTGAGGGAAAAGGCTCCATGTGTGTGGGGCAGGGCTCCAGCCAGTGATGGGCGGGGCTCCATGTGGGATGGGCAGGGCTCCATGCAGTGAGGGATAGGGCTCCATATTTGAGGGGCGGGGCTTCAAATATGAAGGGCAAGGCCCCATGAGTGAAGGCCGGGGTTCCAGGCTTTCAGGGGTGGGGATCCAGTCAGTGAGGGGCGGGGCTCAGGGCAGTGATGGCCGGGGCTCTTTATGTTAGTGGCAGGGCTCCAGCCAGAGAGGGGCAAGGCTCCATGTGTGAGGGAAAGGGCTCCATGTTTGTGGGGCAGGGCTCCAGCCAGTGATGGGCGGGGATCCATGAGGGATGGGCAGGGCTCCATGCAGTCAGGGGCAAGGCTCCATATTTGAGGGGCGGGGCTCCAATTATGAAGGGCAAGGCCCCATGAGTGAGGCGCGGGGTTCCAGGCTTTCAGGGGTGGGGATCCAGTCAGAGCGGGGCGGGGCACTAGGCAGTCATGGCTGGGGCTCCCTGTGTGAGGGGCAGGGCTTCAGGCAGTGAGGGGCGGTGGATGGAGACAGCATCGGAAATATTGCATTAGGAAAAGTAAAAATGTAAATTTGGTAAATTTGGTGACTGTAAGAAAATGGCCCGGGATTATGTCAGGTGCAGTGCGAAGGACTAAATGATGCCAAAACAAAGCTCACAGATATTTCAAAAGCAGCGGAAAAAGTCAAGGAGGAAAACACAACGTAGGGGGAGATATATGAGGGACATGGCATGAATATTTAAAACAAGAAAAAAGAAAAACAAGAAAAAATCGTTCCCAAAGTCAAAGCCTTCAAAATGCAGGCAGGCCATACGCCAGCAAGTGCAGGCACATGCAGCAAAGCTTGCCAAATCTGATCCCCACTGAAGGCCAAAACAGAAAAGAAGGGCCTACAAACAGGCTGGAGCGGAGACACCATCAAAGGAATTGTAATTGGAGGAGAAAAAAAGAAAATTTGGGAAATTTAGTGACTGTAATAAAATGGCCCGGGATAATATCAGGTGCAGTGCGAAGGACCAAAAGATGCAAAAACGAAGCTCACAGATGTTGCAAAAGCAGGGGAAAAAGTCAAGGAGGAAGACACAACTTAGGTGGCAAGATATGAGGACATGGCATGGACACTTCAGAAATCAACCAAAAAATGAAAAAAATCTTTCCCCAAGTCAAAGCCACCAAAAGGCATGGCATGCCATCAAGGGCAGGGAAATGCACCAATGATTCTTCGATTCGTCCCCATTGAAATCACAAGATTTCTTTTCCCTTCCCGAAAGGAAATGAAATTTCCTTTCGGGAAGGGAAAAGGAATCTTGTGAATCCCAAAAGAAAGGCTTGCAAACACTCTGGAAAGGAGATAAGTTCAAATGAAATGCAATTGAACAAAGCAGAAAATCAGTAATTTTAATGTCTTCAAAAAATAGGCTGTGAGGAAATCAGCTGCATTGCAAAGGACCAAAACATGCAAAAAATAGGCTCACAGATGTTGCAAAAGCAGGGGAAAAAGTCAAGGAGGAAGAGACAACTTAGGGGGCAAGATATGAGGGACATGGCATGGACACTTCACAAAACAACGAAAAAAAAAATTTTTTTCCAAGTGAAAGCCATCAAAATGCAGGCAGGCCATACACCAGCAAGTCCAGGCACATGCAGCAAAGCTTGCCAAAATTGATCCCCACTGAAGGCCAAAACCGAAAAGAAGGACCTACAAACGCGGGGCTCCATGTGTGAGGGGCAGGGCTTCAGGCAGTGAGGGGCGGTGCTCTATGTGTGACGGAAGCGGCTCCATGTGTGTGGGGCAGGGCTCCAGGCAGTGATGGGCGGGGCTCCATGTGGGATGGGCAGGGCTCCATGAGTGAGGGAAGGGGTTCCATGCGTGAGGGGCGGGGTTCCGGGCTGTGAGGGGTGGGGATCCAGTCAGTGAGGGGTGGGGCTCTAGGCAGTGATTGCCGAGGCTCCATGTGTTAGGGTTAGGGCTGCAGCCAGAGAGGGGCAGGGCTCCATGTGTGAGGGAAAAGGCTCCATGTGTGTGGGGCAGGGCTCCAGCCAGTGATGGGCGGGGCTCCATGTGGGATGGGCAGGGCTCCATGCAGTGAGGGATAGGGCTCCATATTTGAGGGGCGGGGCTTCAAATATGAAGGGCAAGGCCCCATGAGTGAAGGCCGGGGTTCCAGGCTTTCAGGGGTGGGGATCCAGTCAGTGAGGGGCGGGGCTCAGGGCAGTGATGGCCGGGGCTCTTTGTGTTAGTGGCAGGGCTCCAGCCAGAGAGGGGCAAGGCTCCATGTGTGAGGGAAAGGGCTCCATGTTTGTGGGGCAGGGCTCCAGCCAGTGATGGGTGGGGATCCATGAGGGATGGGCAGGGCTCCATGCAGTCAGGGGCAAGGCTCCATATTTGAGGGGCGGGGCTCCAATTATGAAGGGCAAGGCCCCATGAGTGAGGCGCGGGGTTCCAGGCTTTCAGGGGTGGGGATCCAGTCAGTGCGGGGCGGGGCACTAGGCAGTCATGGCTGGGGCTCCCTGTGTGAGGGGCAGGGCTTCAGGCAGTGAGGGGCGGTGGATGGAGACAGCATCGGAAATATTGCATTAGGAAAAGTAAAAATGTAAATTTGGTAAATTTAGTGACTGTAAGAAAATGGCCCGGGATTATGTCAGGTGCAGTGCGAAGGACTAAATGATGCCAAAACAAAGCTCACAGATATTTCAAAAGCAGCGGAAAAAGTCAAGGAGGAAAACACAACTTAGGGGGCAAGATATGAGGGACATGGCATGAATATTTAAAACAAGAAAAAAGAAAAACAAGAAAAAATCGTTCCCAAAGTCAAAGCCTTCAAAATGCAGGCAGGCCATACGCCAGCAAGTGCAGGCACATGCAGCAAAGCTTGCCAAATCTGATCCCCACTGAAGGCCAAAACAGGAAAGAAGGGCCTACAAACAGGCTGGAGCGGAGACACCATCAAAGGAATTGTAATTGGAGGAGAAAAAAAGAAAATTTGGGAAATTTAGTGACTGTAAGAAAATGGCCCGGGATAATATCAGGTGCAGTGCGAAGGACCAAAAGATGCAAAAACGAAGCTCACAGATGTTGCAAAAGCAGGGGAAAAAGTCAAGGAGGAAGACACAACTTAGGTGGCAAGATATGAGGACATGGCATGGACACTTCAGAAATCAACCAAAAAATGAAAAAAATCTTTCCCCAAGTCAAAGCCACCAAAAGGCATGGCATGCCATCAAGGGCAGGGAAATGCACCAATGATTCTTCGATTCGTCCCCATTGAAATCACAAGATTTCTTTTCCCTTCCCGAAAGGAAATGAAATTTCCTTTCGGGAAGGGAAAAGGAATCTTGTGAATCCCAAAAGAAAGGCTTGCAAACACTCTGGAAAGGAGATAAGTTCAAATGAAATGCAATTGAAAAAAGCAGAAAATCAGTAATTTTAATGTCTTCAAAAAATAGGCTGTGAGGAAATCAGCTGCATTGCAAAGGACCAAAACATGCAAAAAATAGGCTCACAGATGTTGCAAAAGCAGGGGAAAAAGTCAAGGAGGAAGAGACAACTTAGGGGGCAAGATATGAGGGACATGGCATGGACACTTCACAAAACAACGAAAAAAAAAAAATTTTTCCAAAGTCAAAGCCATCAAAATGCAGGCAGGCCATACACCAGCAAGTCCAGGCACATGCAGCAAAGCTTGCCAAAATTGATCCCCACTGAAGGCCAAAACCGAAAAGAAGGACCTACAAACGCGGGGCTCCATATGTGAGGGGCAGGGCTTCAGGCAGTGAGGGGCGGTGCTCTATGTGTGAGGGAAGCGGCTCCATGTGTGTGGGGCAGGGCTCCAGCCAGTGATGGGCGGGGCTCCATGTGGGATGGGCAGGGCTCCATGAGTGAGGGAAGGGGTTCCATGCGTGAGGGGCGGGGTTCCGGGCTGTGAGGGGTGGGGATCCAGTCAGTGAGGGGTGGGGCTCTAGGCAGTGATTGCCGAGGCTCCATGTGTTAGGGTTAGGGCTGCAGCCAGAGAGGGGCAGGGCTCCATGTGTGAGGGAAAAGGCTCCATGTGTGTGGGGCGGGGCTCCAGCCAGTGATGGGCGGGGCTCCATGTGGGATGGGCAGGGCTCCATGCAGTGAGGGATAGGGCTCCATATTTGAGGGGCGGGGCTTCAAATATGAAGGGCAAGGCCCCATGAGTGAAGGCCGGGGTTCCAGGCTTTCAGGGGTGGGGATCCAGTCAGTGAGGGGCGGGGCTCAGGGCAGTGATGGCCGGGGCTCTTTGTGTTAGTGGCAGGGCTCCAGCCAGAGAGGGGCAAGGCTCCATGTGTGAGGGAAAGGGCTCCATGTTTGTGGGGCAGGGCTCCAGCCAGTGATGGGCGGGTATCCATGAGGGATGGGCAGGGCTCCATGCAGTCAGGGGCAAGGCTCCATATTTGAGGGGCGGGGCTCCAATTATGAAGGGCAAGGCCCCATGAGTGAGGCGCGGGGTTCCAGGCTTTCAGGGGTGGGGATCCAGTCAGTGCGGGGCGGGGCACTAGGCAGTCATGGCTGGGGCTCCCTGTGTGAGGGGCAGGGCTTCAGGCAGTGAGGGGCGGTGGATGGAGACAGCATCGGAAATATTGCATTAGGAAAAGTAAAAATGTAAATTTGGTAAATTTAGTGACTGTAAGAAAATGGCCCGGGATTATGTCAGGTGCAGTGCGAAGGACTAAATGATGCCAAAACAAAGCTCACAGATATTTCAAAAGCAGCGGAAAAAGTCAAGGAGGAAAACACAACGTAGGGGGAGAGATATGAGGGACATGGCATGAATATTTAAAACAAGAAAAAAGAAAAACAAGAAAAAATCGTTCCCAAAGTCAAAGCCTTCAAAATGCAGGCAGGCCATACGCCAGCAAGTGCAGGCACATGCAGCAAAGCTTGCCAAATCTGATCCCCACTGAAGGCCAAAACAGAAAAGAAGGGCCTACAAACAGGCTGGAGCGGAGACACCATCAAAGGAATTGTAATTGGAGGAGAAAAAAAGAAAATTTGGGAAATTTAGTGACTGTAAGAAAATGGCCCGGGATAATATCATGTGCAGTGCGAAGGACCAAAAGATGCAAAAACTAAGCTCACAGATGTTGCAAAAGCAGGGGAAAAAGTCAAGGAGGAAGACACAACTTAGGTGGCAAGATATGAGGACATGGCATGGACACTTCAGAAATCAACCAAAAAATGAAAAAAATCTTTCCCCAAGTCAAAGCCACCAAAAGGCATGGCATGCCATCAAGGGCAGGGAAATGCACCAATGATTCTTCGATTCGTCCCCATTGAAATCACAAGATTTCTTTTCCCTTCCCGAAAGGAAATGAAATTTCCTTTCGGGAAGGGAAAAGGAATCTTGTGAATCCCAAAAGAAAGGCTTGCAAACACGCTGGAAAGGAGATAAGTTCAAATGAAATGCAATTGAAAAAAGCAGAAAATCAGTAATTTTAATGTCTTCAAAAAATAGGCTGTGAGGAAATCAGCTGCATTGCAAAGGACCAAAACATGCAAAAAATAGGCTCACAGATGTTGCAAAAGCAGGGGAAAAAGTCAAGGAGGAAGAGACAACTTAGGGGGCAAGATATGAGGGACATGGCATGGACACTTCACAAAACAACGAAAAAAAAATTTTTTTCCAAGTGAAAGCCATCAAAATGCAGGCAGGCCATACACCAGCAAGTCCAGGCACATGCAGCAAAGCTTGCCAAAATTGATCCCCACTGAAGGCCAAAACCGAAAAGAAGGACCTACAAAGGCGGGGCTCCATGTGTGAGGGGCAGGGCTTCAGGCAGTGAGGGGCGGTGCTCTATGTGTGACGGAAGCGGCTCCATGTGTGTGGGGCAGGGCTCCAGCCAGTGATGGGCGGGGCTCCATGTGGGATGGGCAGGGCTCCATGAGTGAGGGAAGGGGTTCCATGCGTGAGGGGCGGGGTTCCGGGCTGTGAGGGGTGGGGATCCAGTCAGTGAGGGGTGGGGCTCTAGGCAGTGATTGCCGAGGCTCCATGTGTTAGGGTTAGGGCTGCAGCCAGAGAGGGGCAGGGCTCCATGTGTGAGGGAAAAGGCTCCATGTGTGTGGGGCAGGGCTCCAGCCAGTGATGGGCGGGGCTCCATGTGGGATGGGCAGGGCTCCATGCAGTGAGGGATAGGGCTCCATATTTGAGGGGCGGGGCTTCAAATATGAAGGGCAAGGCCCCATGAGTGAAGGCCGGGGTTCCAGGCTTTCAGGGGTGGGGATCCAGTCAGTGAGGGGCGGGGCTCAGGGCAGTGATGGCCGGGGCTCTTTGTGTTAGTGGCAGGGCTCCAGCCAGAGAGGGGCAAGGCTCCATGTGTGAGGGAAAGGGCTCCATGTTTGTGGGG
The DNA here is from genome assembly GCA_021963965.1 of Artemisiospiza belli. Taxonomy (NCBI): domain Eukaryota; kingdom Metazoa; phylum Chordata; class Aves; order Passeriformes; family Passerellidae; genus Artemisiospiza; species Artemisiospiza belli. The sequence goes on from JAKDEW010000769.1 coordinate 19,503, forward strand.
CAGGGCTCCAGCCAGTGATGGGCGGGGATCCATGAGGGATGGGCAGGGCTCCATGCAGTCAGGGGCAAGGCTCCATATTTGAGGGGCGGGGCTCCAATTATGAAGGGCAAGGCCCCATGAGTGAGGCGCGGGGTTCCAGGCTTTCAGGGGTGGGGATCCAGTCAGTGCGGGGCGGGGCACTAGGCAGTCATGGCTGGGGCTCCCTGTGTGAGGGGCAGGGCTTCAGGCAGTGAGGGGCGGTGGATGGAGACAGCATCGGAAATATTGCATTAGGAAAAGTAAAAATGTAAATTTGGTAAATTTAGTGACTGTAAGAAAATGGCCCAGGATTATGTCAGGTGCAGTGCGAAGGACTAAATGATGCCAAAACAAAGCTCACAGATATTTCAAAAGCAGCGGAAAAAGTCAAGGAGGAAAACACAACTTAGGGGGCAAGATATGAGGGACATGGCATGAATATTTAAAACAAGAAAAAAGAAAAACAAGAAAAAATCGTTCCCAAAGTCAAAGCCTTCAAAATGCAGGCAGGCCATACGCCAGCAAGTGCAGGCACATGCAGCAAAGCTTGCCAAATCTGATCCCCACTGAAGGCCAAAACAGAAAAGAAGGGCCTACAAACAGGCTGGAGCGGAGACACCATCAAAGGAATTGTAATTGGAGGAGAAAAAAAGAAAATTTGGGAAATTTAGTGACTGTAAGGAAATGGCCCGGGATAATATCAGGTGCAGTGCGAAGGACCAAAAGATGCAAAAAGGAAGCTCACAGATGTTGCAAAAGCAGGGGAAAAAGTCAAGGAGGAAGACACAACTTAGGTGGCAAGATATGAGGACATGGCATGGACACTTCAGAAATCAACCAAAAAATGAAAAAAATCTTTCCCCAAGTCAAAGCCACCAAAAGGCATGGCATGCCATCAAGGGCAGGGAAATGCACCAATGATTCTTCGATTCGTCCCCATTGAAATCACAAGATTTCTTTTCCCTTCCTGAAAGGAAATGAAATTTCCTTTCGGGAAGGGAAAAGGAATCTTGTGAATCCCAAAAGAAAGGCTTGCAAACACTCCGGAAAGGAGATAAGTTCAAATGAAATGCAATTGAAAAAAGCAGAAAATCAGTAATTTTAATGTCTTCAAAAAATAGGCTGTGAGGAAATCAGCTGCATTGCAATGGACCAAAACATGCAAAAAATAGGCTCACAGATGTTGCAAAAGCAGGGGAAAAAGTCAAGGAGGAAGACACAACTTAGGGGGCAAGATATGAGGGACATGGCATTGACACTTCACAAAACAACGAAAAAAAAAAATTTTCCAAAGTCAAAGCCATCAAAATGCAGGCAGGCCATACAACAGCAAGTCCAGGCACATGCAGCAAAGCTTGCCAAAATTCATCCCCACTGAAGGCCCAAACAGAAAAGAAGGACCTACAAACACACTGGAACGGAGACTCCATCAAAGGAATTGCAATTGGAGGAGAAAAAAAGGAAATTTGTGTAAGTTAGTGATTCTAAGAAAATGGCCTGGGTTTATATCAGGTGCAGTGCAAAGGAACAAAAGGTGCCAAAATTAAGCTAAGAGATGTTGCAAAATCAGGGGAAATAGTCAAGGAGGAAGACACAACTTACGGGGCAAGATATGAGGGACATGGCATCAACAGTTAAACAAAAAAAAAAAAACAAGAAAAAATCTTTCCCAAAGTCAAAGCCATCAAAATGCAGGCAGGCCATACGCCAGCAAGTGCAGACACATGCAGCAAAGCTTGCCAAAATTGATCCCCACTGAAGGCCAAAACCGAAAAGAAGGACCTACAGAGGCGGGGCTCCATGTGTGAGGGGCAGGGCTTCAGGCAGTGAGGGGCGGTGCTCTATGTGTGCCGGAAGCGGCTCCATGTGTGTGGGGCAGGGCTCCAGCCAGTGATGGGCGGGGCTCCATGTGGGATGGGCAGGGCTCCATGAGTGAGGGAAGGGGTTCCATGCGTGAGGGGCGGGGTTCCGGGCTGTGAGGGGTGGGGATCCAGTCAGTGAGGGGTGGGGCTCTAGGCAGTGATTGCCGAGGCTCCATGTGTTAGGGTTAGGGCTGCAGCCAGAGAGGGGCAGGGCTCCATGTGTGAGGGAAAAGGCTCCATGTGTGTGGGGCAGGGCTCCAGCCAGTGATGGGCGGGGCTCCATGTGGGATGGGCAGGGCTCCATGCAGTGAGGGATAGGGCTCCATATTTGAGGGGCGGGGCTTCAAATATGAAGGGCAAGGCTCCATGAGTGAAGGCCGGGGTTCCAGGCTTTCAGGGGTGGGGATCCAGTCAGTGAGGGGCGGGGCTCAGGGCAGTGATGGCCGGGGCTCTTTCTGTTAGTGGCAGGGCTCCAGCCAGAGAGGGGCAAGGCTCCATGTGTGAGGGAAAGGGCTCCATGTTTGTGGGGCAGGGCTCCAGCCAGTGATGGGCGGGGATCCATGAGGGATGGGCAGGGCTCCATGCAGTCAGGGGCAAGGCTCCATATTTGAGGGGCGGGGCTCCAATTATGAAGGGCAAGGCCCCATGAGTGAGGCGCGGGGATCCAGGCTTTCAGGGGTGGGGATCCAGTCAGTGCGGGGCGGGGCACTAGGCAGTCATGGCTGGGGCTCCCTGTGTGAGGGGCAGGGCTTCAGGCAGTGAGGGGCGGTGGATGGAGACAGCATCGGAAATATTGCATTAGGAAAAGTAAAAATGTAAATTTGGTAAATTTAGTGACTGTAAGAAAATGGCCCGGGATTATGTCAGGTGCAGTGCGAAGGACTAAATGATGCCAAAACAAAGCTCACAGATATTTCAAAAGCAGCGGAAAAAGTCAAGGAGGAAAACACAACTTAGGGGGCAAGATATGAGGGACATGGCATGAATATTTAAAACAAGAAAAAAGAAAACAAGAAAAAATCGTTCCCAAAGTCAAAGCCTTCAAAATGCAGGCAGGCCATACGCCAGCAAGTGCAGGCACATGCAGCAAAGCTTGCCAAATCTGATCCCCACTGAAGGCCAAAACAGAAAAGAAGGGCCTACAAACAGGCTGGAGCGGAGACACCATCAAAGGAATTGTAATTGGAGGAGAAAAAACGAAAATTTGGGAAATTTAGTGACTGTAAGAAAATGGCCCGGGATAATATCAGGCGCAGTGCGAAGGACCAAAAGATGCAAAAACTAAGATCACAGATGTTGCAAAAGCAGGGGAAAAAGTCAAGGAGGAAGACACAACTTAGGTGGCAAGATATGAGGACATGGCATGGACACTTCAGAAATCAACCAAAAAATGAAAAAAATCTTTCCCCAAGTCAAAGCCACCAAAAGGCATGGCATGCCATCAAGGGCAGGGAAATGCACCAATGATTCTTCGATTCGTCCCCATTGAAATCACAAGATTCCTTTTCCCTTCCCGAAAGGAAATGAAATTTCCTTTCGGGAAGGGAAAAGGAATCTTGTGAATCCCAAAAGAAAGGCTTGCAAACACTCCGGAAAGGAGATAAGTTCAAATGAAATGCAATTGAAAAAAGCAGAAAATCAGAAATTTAATGTCTTCAAAAAATAGGCTGTGAGGAAATCAGCTGCATTGCAAAGGACCAAAACATCCAAAAAATAGGCTCACAGATGTTGCAAAAGCAGGGGAAAAAGTCAAGGAGGAAGACACAACTTAGGGGGCAAGATATGAGGGACATGGCATGGACACTTCACAAAACAACGAAAAAAAAAAATTTTCCAAAGTCAAAGCCATCAAAATGCAGGCAGGCCATACACCAGCAAGTCCAGGCACATGCAGCAAAGCTTGCCAAAATTCATCCCCACTGAAGGCCCAAACAGAAAAGAAGGACCTACAAACACACTGGAACGGAGACTCCATCAAAGGAATTGCAATTGGAGGAGAATAAAAGGAAATTTGGGTAAGTTAGTGATTCTAAGAAAATGGCCTGGGTTTATATCAGGTGCAGTGCAAAGGAACAAAAGGTGCCAAAATTAAGCTAAGAGATGTTGCAAAATCAGGGGAAATAGTCAAGGAGGAAGACACAACTTACGGGGCAAGATATGAGGGACATGGCATCAACAGTTAAACAAAAAAAAAAAACAAGAAAAAATCTTTCCCAAAGTCAAAGCCATCAAAATGCAGGCAGGCCATACGCCAGCAAGTGCAGACACATGCAGCAAAGCTTGCAAAAATTGATCCCCACTAAAGGCCAAAACCGAAAAGAAGGACCTACAGAGGCGGGGCTCCATGTGTGAGGGGCAGGGCTTCAGGCAGTGAGGGGCGGTGCTCTATGTGTGCCGGAAGCGGCTCCATGTGTGTGGGGCAGGGCTCCAGCCAGTGATGGGCGGGGGCTCCATGTGGGATGGGCAGGGCTCCATGAGTGAGGGAAGGGGTTCCATGCGTGAGGGGCGGGGTTCCAGGCTGTGAGGGGTGGGGATCCAGTCAGTGAGGGGTGGGGCTCTAGGCAGTGATTGCCGAGGCTCCATGTGTTAGGGTTAGGGCTGCAGCCAGAGAGGGGCAGGGCTCCATGTGTGAGGGAAAAGGCTCCATGTGTGTGGGGCAGGGCTCCAGCCAGTGATGGGCGGGGCTCCATGTGGGATGGGCAGGGCTCCATGCAGTGAGGGATAGGGCTCCATATTTGAGGGGCGGGGCTTCAAATATGAAGGGCAAGGCCCCATGAGTGAAGGCCGGGGTTCCAGGCTTTCAGGGGTGGGGATCCAGTCAGTGAGGGGCGGGGCTCAGGGCAGTGATGGCCGGGGCTCTTTGTGTTAGTGGCAGGGCTCCAGCCAGAGAGGGGCAAGGCTCCATGTGTGAGGGAAAGGGCTCCATGTTTGTGGGGCAGGGCTCCAGCCAGTGATGGGCGGGGATCCATGAGGGATGGGCAGGGCTCCATGCAGTCGCAGTGAGGGGCGGTGCTCTATGTGTGACGGACGCGGCTCCATGTGTGTGGGGCAGGGCTCCAGGCAGTGATGGGCGGGGCTCCATGTGGGATGGGCAGGGCTCCATGAGTGAGGGAAGGGGTTCCATGCGTGAGGGGCGGGGTTCCGGGCTGTGAGGGGTGGGGATCCAGTCAGTGAGGGGTGGGGCTCTAGGCAGTGATTGCCGAGGCTCCATGTGTTAGGGTTAGGGCTGCAGCCAGAGAGGGGCAGGGCTCCATGTGTGAGGGAAAAGGCTCCATGTGTGTGGGGCAGGGCTCCAGCCAGTGATGGGCGGGGCTCCATGTGGGATGGGCAGGGCTCCATGCAGTGAGGGATAGGGCTCCATATTTGAGGGGCGGCACTTCAAATATGAAGGGCAAGGCCCCATGAGTGAAGGCCGGGGTTCCAGGCTTTCAGGGGTGGGGATCCAGTCAGTGAGGGGCGGGGCTCAGGGCAGTGATGGCCGGGGCTCTTTGTGTTAGTGGCAGGGCTCCAGCCAGAGAGGGGCAAGGCTCCATGTGTGAGGGAAAGGGCTCCATGTTTGTGGGGCAGGGCTCCAGCCAGTGATGGGCGGGGATCCATGAGGGATGGGCAGGGCTCCATGCAGTCAGGGGCAAGGCTCCATATTTGAGGGGCGGGGCTCCAATTATGAAGGGCAAGGCCCCATGAGTGAGGCGCGGGGTTCCAGGCTTTCAGGGGTGGGGATCCAGTCAGTGCGGGGCGGGGCACTAGGCAGTCATGGCTGGGGCTCCCTGTGTGAGGGGCAGGGCTTCAGGCAGTGAGGGGCGGTGGATGGAGACAGCATCGGAAATATTGCATTAGGAAAAGTAAAAATGTAAATTTGGTAAATTTAGTGACTGTAAGAAAATGGCCCAGGATTATGTCAGGTGCAGTGCGAAGGACTAAATGATGCCAAAACAAAGCTCACAGATATTTCAAAAGCAGCGGAAAAAGTCAAGGAGGAAAACACAACTTAGGGGGCAAGATATGAGGGACATGGCATGAATATTTAAAACAAGAAAAAAGAAAAACAAGAAAAAATCGTTCGGAAAGTCAAAGTCTTCAAAATGCAGGCAGGCCATACGCCAGCAAGTGCAGGCACATGCAGCAAAGCTTGCCAAATCTGATCCCCACTGAAGGCCAAAACAGAAAAGAAGGGCCTACAAACAGGCTGGAGCGGAGACACCATCAAAGGAATTGTAATTGGAGGAGCAAAAAAGAAAATTTGGGAAATTTAGTGACTGTAATAAAATGGCCCGGGATAATATCAGGTGCAGTGCGAAGGACCAAAAGATGCAAAAAGGAAGCTCACAGATGTTGCAAAAGCAGGGGAAAAAGTCAAGGAGGAAGACACAACTTAGGTGGCAAGATATGAGGACATGGCATGGACACTTCAGAAATCAACCAAAAAATGAAAAAAATCTTTCCCCAAGTCAAAGCCACCAAAAGGCATGGCATGCCATCAAGGGCAGGGAAATGCACCAATGATTCTTCGATTCGTCCCCATTGAAATCACAAGATTTCTTTTCCATTCCCGAAAGGAAATGAAATTTCCTTTCGGGAAGGGAAAAGGAATCTTGTGAATCCCAAAAGAAAGGCTTGCAAACACTCTGGAAAGGAGATAAGTTCAAATGAAATGCAATTGAAAAAAGCAGAAAATCAGTAATTTTAATGTCTTCAAAAAATACGCTGTGAGGAAATCAGCTGCATTGCAAAGGACCAAAACATGCAAAAAATAGGCTCACAGAGGTTGCAAAAGCAGGGGAAAAAGTCAAGGAGGAAGAGACAACTTAGGGGGCAAGATATGAGGGACATGGCATGGACACTTCCCAAAACAACGAAAAAAAAAAATTTTTCCAAAGTCAAAGCCATCAAAATGCAGGCAGGCCATACACCAGCAAGTCCAGGCACATGCAGCAAAGCTTGCCAAAATTCATCCCCACTGAAGGCCCAAACAGAAAAGAAGGACCTACAAACACACTGGAACGGAGACTCCATCAAAGGAATTGCAATTGGAGGAGAAAAAAAGGAAATTTGGGAAATCTAGTGACTCTAAGAAAATGGCCCGGGATTATATGAGGTGCAGTGCGAAGGACCAAAAGATGCAAAAATTAAGCTAAGAGATGTTGCAAAATCAGGGGAAATAGTCAAGGAGGAAGACACAACTTACGGGGCAAGATATGAGGGACATGGCATGAACAGTTAAACAAAAAAAAAAAAAACAAGAAAAAATCTTTCCCAAAGTCAAAGCCATCAAAATGCAGGCAGGCCATACGCCAGCAAGTGCAGACACATGCAGCAAAGCTTGCCAAAATTGATCCCCACTGAAGGCCAAAACCGAAAAGAAGGACCTACAGAGGCGGGGCTCCATGTGTGAGGGGCAGGGCTTCAGGCAGTGAGGGGCGGTGCTCTATGTGTGCCGGAAGCGGCTCCATGTGTGTGGGGCAGGGCTCCAGCCAGTGATGGGCGGGGCTCCATGTGGGATGGGCAGGGCTCCATGAGTGAGGGAAGGGGTTCCATGCGTGAGGGGCGGGGTTCCGGGCTGTGAGGGGTGGGGATCCAGTCAGTGAGGGGTGGGGCTCTAGGCAGTGATTGCCGAGGCTCCATGTGTTAGGGTTAGGGCTGCAGCCAGAGAGGGGCAGGGCTCCATGTGTGAGGGAAAAGGCTCCATGTGTGTGGGGCAGGGCTCCAGCCAGTGATGGGCGGGGCTCCATGTGGGATGGGCAGGGCTCCATGCAGTGAGGGATAGGGCTCCATATTTGAGGGGCGGGGCTTCAAATATGAAGGGCAAGGCTCCATGAGTGAAGGCCGGGGTTCCAGGCTTTCAGGGGTGGGGATCCAGTCAGTGAGGGGCGGGGCTCAGGGCAGTGATGGCCGGGGCTCTTTGTGTTAGTGGCAGGGCTCCAGCCAGAGAGGGGCAAGGCTCCATGTGTGAGGGAAAGGGCTCCATGTTTGTGGGGCAGGGCTCCAGCCAGTGATGGGCGGGGATCCATGAGGGATGGGCAGGGCTCCATGCAGTCAGGGGCAAGGCTCCATATTTGAGGGGCGGGGCTCCAATTATGAAGGGCAAGGCCCCATGAGTGAGGCGCGGGGATCCAGGCTTTCAGGGGTGGGGATCCAGTCAGTGCGGGGCGGGGCACTAGGCAGTCATGGCTGGGGCTCCCTGTGTGAGGGGCAGGGCTTCAGGCAGTGAGGGGCGGTGGATGGAGACAGCATCGGAAATATTGCATTAGGAAAAGTAAAAATGTAAATTTGGTAAATTTAGTGACTGTAAGAAAATGGCCCGGGATTATGTCAGGTGCAGTGCGAAGGACTAAATGATGCCAAAACAAAGCTCACAGATATTTCAAAAGCAGCGGAAAAAGTCAAGGAGGAAAACACAACTTAGGGGGCAAGATATGAGGGACATGGCATGAATATTTAAAACAAGAAAAAAGAAAAACAAGAAAAAATCGTTCCCAAAGTCAAAGCCTTCAAAATGCAGGCAGGCCATACGCCAGCAAGTGCAGGCACATGCAGCAAAGCTTGCCAAATCTGATCCCCACTGAAGGCCAAAACAGAAAAGAAGGGCCTACAAACAGGCTGGAGCGGAGACACCATCAAAGGAATTGTAATTGGAGGAGCAAAAAAGAAAATTTGGGAAATTTAGTGACTGTAAGAAAATGGCCCGGGATAATATCAGGCGCAGTGCGAAGGACCAAAAGATGCAAAAACTAAGATCACAGATGTTGCAAAAGCAGGGGAAAAAGTCAAGGAGGAAGACACAACTTAGGTGGCAAGATATGAGGACATGGCATGGACACTTCAGAAATCAACCAAAAAATGAAAAAAATCTTTCCCCAAGTCAAAGCCACCAAAAGGCATGGCATGCCATCAAGGGCAGGGAAATGCACCAATGATTCTTCGATTCGTCCCCATTGAAATCACAAGATTTCTTTTCCCTTCCCGAAAGGAAATGAAATTTCCTTTCGGGAAGGGAAAAGGAATCTTGTGAATCCCAAAAGAAAGGCTTGCAAACACTCCGGAAAGGAGATAAGTTCAAATGAAATGCAATTGAAAAAAGCAGAAAATCAGAAATTTAATGTCTTCAAAAAATAGGCTGTGAGGAAATCAGCTGCATTGCAAAGGACCAAAACATGCAAAAAATAGGCTCACAGATGTTGCAAAAGCAGGGGAAAACGTCAAGGAGGAAGACACAACTTAGGGGGCAAGATATGAGGGACATGGCATGGACACTTCACAAAACAACGAAAAAAAAAAATTTTCCAAAGTCAAAGCCATCAAAATGCAGGCAGGCCATACACCAGCAAGTCCAGGCACATGCAGCAAAGCTTGCCAAAATTCATCCCCACTGAAGGCCCAAACAGAAAAGAAGGACCTACAAACACACTGGAACGGAGACTCCATCAAAGGAATTGCAATTGGAGGAGAATAAAAGGAAATTTGGGTAAGTTAGTGATTCTAAGAAAATGGCCTGGGTTTATATCAGGTGCAGTGCAAAGGAACAAAAGGTGCCAAAATTAAGCTAAGAGATGTTGCAAAATCAGGGGAAATAGTCAAGGAGGAAGACACAACTTACGGGGCAAGATATGAGGGACATGGCATCAACAGTTAAACAAAAAAAAAAAACAAGAAAAAATCTTTCCCAAAGTCAAAGCCATCAAAATGCAGGCAGGCCATACGCCAGCAAGTGCAGACACATGCAGCAAAGCTTGCCAAAATTGATCCCCACTAAAGGCCAAAACCGAAAAGAAGGACCTACAGAGGCGGGGCTCCATGTGTGAGGGGCAGGGCTTCAGGCAGTGAGGGGCGGTGCTCTATGTGGGATGGGCAGGGCTCCATGAGTGAGGGAAGGGGTTCCATGCGTGAGGGGCGGGGTTCCAGGCTGTGAGGGGTGGGGATCCAGTCAGTGAGGGGTGGGGCTCTAGGCAGTGATTGCCGAGGCTCCATGTGTTAGGGTTAGGGCTGCAGCCAGAGAGGGGCAGGGCTCCATGTGTGAGGGAAAAGGCTCCATGTGTGTGGGGCAGGGCTCCAGCCAGTGATGGGCGGGGCTCCATGTGGGATGGGCAGGGCTCCATGCAGTGAGGGATAGGGCTCCATATTTGAGGGGCGGGGCTTCAAATATGAAGGGCAAGGCCCCATGAGTGAAGGCCGGGGTTCCAGGCTTTCAGGGGTGGGGATCCAGTCAGTGAGGGGCGGGGCTCAGGGCAGTGATGGCCGGGGCTCTTTGTGTTAGTGGCAGGGCTCCAGCCAGAGAGGGGCAAGGCTCCATGTGTGAGGGAAAGGGCTCCATGTTTGTGGGGCAGGGCTCCAGCCAGTGATGGGCGGGGATCCATGAGGGATGGGCAGGGCTCCATGCAGTCGCAGTGAGGGGCGGTGCTCTATGTGTGACGGAAGCGGCTCCATGTGTGTGGGGCAGGGCTCCAGGCAGTGATGGGCGGGGCTCCATGTGGGATGGGCAGGGCTCCATGAGTGAGGGAAGGGGTTCCATGCGTGAGGGGCGGGGTTCCGGGCTGTGAGGGGTGGGGATCCAGTCAGTGAGGGGTGGGGCTCTAGGCAGTGATTGCCGAGGCTCCATGTGTTAGGGTTAGGGCTGCAGCCAGAGAGGGGCAGGGCTCCATGTGTGAGGGAAAAGGCTCCATGTGTGTGGGGCAGGGCTCCAGCCAGTGATGGGCGGGGCTCCATGTGGGATGGGCAGGGCTCCATGCAGTGAGGGATAGGGCTCCATATTTGAGGGGCGGGGCTTCAAATATGAAGGGCAATGCCCCATGAGTGAAGGCCGGGGTTCCAGGCTTTCAGGGGTGGGGATCCAGTCAGTGAGGGGCGGGGCTCAGGGCAGTGATGGCCGGGGCTCTTTATGTTAGTGGCAGGGCTCCAGCCAGAGAGGGGCAAGGCTCCATGTGTGAGGGAAAGGGCTCCATGTTTGTGGGGCAGGGCTCCAGCCAGTGATGGGCGGGGATCCATGAGGGATGGGCAGGGCTCCATGCAGTCAGGGGCAAGGCTCCATATTTGAGGGGCGGGGCTCCAATTATGAAGGGCAAGGCCCCATGAGTGAGGCGCGGGGTTCCAGGCTTTCAGGGGTGGGGATCCAGTCAGAGCGGGGCGGGGCACTAGGCAGTCATGGCTGGGGCTCCCTGTGTGAGGGGCAGGGCTTCAGGCAGTGAGGGGCGGTGGATGGAGACAGCATCGGAAATATTGCATTAGGAAAAGTAAAAATGTAAATTTGGTAAATTTGGTGACTGTAAGAAAATGGCCCGGGATTATGTCAGGTGCAGTGCGAAGGACTAAATGATGCCAAAACAAAGCTCACAGATATTTCAAAAGCAGCGGAAAAAGTCAAGGAGGAAAACACAACGTAGGGGGAGATATATGAGGGACATGGCATGAATATTTAAAACAAGAAAAAAGAAAAACAAGAAAAAATCGTTCCCAAAGTCAAAGCCTTCAAAATGCAGGCAGGCCATACGCCAGCAAGTGCAGGCACATGCAGCAAAGCTTGCCAAATCTGATCCCCACTGAAGGCCAAAACAGAAAAGAAGGGCCTACAAACAGGCTGGAGCGGAGACACCATCAAAGGAATTGTAATTGGAGGAGAAAAAAAGAAAATTTGGGAAATTTAGTGACTGTAATAAAATGGCCCGGGATAATATCAGGTGCAGTGCGAAGGACCAAAAGATGCAAAAACGAAGCTCACAGATGTTGCAAAAGCAGGGGAAAAAGTCAAGGAGGAAGACACAACTTAGGTGGCAAGATATGAGGACATGGCATGGACACTTCAGAAATCAACCAAAAAATGAAAAAAATCTTTCCCCAAGTCAAAGCCACCAAAAGGCATGGCATGCCATCAAGGGCAGGGAAATGCACCAATGATTCTTCGATTCGTCCCCATTGAAATCACAAGATTTCTTTTCCCTTCCCGAAAGGAAATGAAATTTCCTTTCGGGAAGGGAAAAGGAATCTTGTGAATCCCAAAAGAAAGGCTTGCAAACACTCTGGAAAGGAGATAAGTTCAAATGAAATGCAATTGAACAAAGCAGAAAATCAGTAATTTTAATGTCTTCAAAAAATAGGCTGTGAGGAAATCAGCTGCATTGCAAAGGACCAAAACATGCAAAAAATAGGCTCACAGATGTTGCAAAAGCAGGGGAAAAAGTCAAGGAGGAAGACACAACTTACGGGGCAAGATATGAGGGACATGGCATGGACACTTCACAAAACAACGAAAAAAAAAAATTTTTCCAAAGTCAAAGCCATCAAAATGCAGGCAGGCCATACGCCAGCAAGTCCAGACACATGCAGCAAAGCTTGCCAAAATTGATCCCCACTGAAGGCCAAAACCGAAAAGAAGGACCTACAAACGCGGGGCTCCATGTGTGAGGGGCAGGGCTTCAGGCAGTGAGGGGCGGTGCTCTATGTGTGACGGAAGCGGCTCCATGTGTGTGGGGCAGGGCTCCAGGCAGTGATGGGCGGGGCTCCATGTGGGATGGGCAGGGCTCCATGAGTGAGGGAAGGGGTTCCATGCGTGAGGGGCGGGGTTCCGGGCTGTGAGGGGTGGGGATCCAGTCAGTGAGGGGTGGGGCTCTAGGCAGTGATTGCCGAGGCTCCATGTGTTAGGGTTAGGGCTGCAGCCAGAGAGGGGCAGGGCTCCATGTGTGAGGGAAAAGGCTCCATGTGTGTGGGGCAGGGCTCCAGCCAGTGATGGGCGGGGCTCCATGTGGGATGGGCAGGGCTCCATGCAGTGAGGGATAGGGCTCCATATTTGAGGGGCGGGGCTTCAAATATGAAGGGCAAGGCCCCATGAGTGAGGCGCGGGGTTCCAGGCTTTCAGGAGTGGGGATCCAGTCAGTGAGGGGCGGGGCTCAGGGCAGTGATGGCCGGGGCTCTTTGTGTTAGTGGCAGGGCTCCAGCCAGAGAGGGGCAAGGCTCCATGTGTGAGGGAAAGGGCTCCATGTTTGTGGGGCAGGGCTCCAGCCAGTGATGGGTGGGGATCCATGAGGGATGGGCAGGGCTCCATGCAGTCAGGGGCAAGGCTCCATATTTGAGGGGCGGGGCTCCAATTATGAAGGGCAAGGCCCCATGAGTGAGGCGCGGGGTTCCAGGCTTTCAGGGGTGGGGATCCAGTCAGTGCGGGGCGGGGCACTAGGCAGTCATGGCTGGGGCTCCCTGTGTGAGGGGCAGGGCTTCAGGCAGTGAGGGGCGGTGGATGGAGACAGCATCGGAAATATTGCATTAGGAAAAGTAAAAATGTAAATTTGGTAAATTTAGTGACTGTAAGAAAATGGCCCGGGATTATGTCAGGTGCAGTGCGAAGGACTAAATGATGCCAAAACAAAGCTCACAGATATTTCAAAAGCAGCGGAAAAAGTCAAGGAGGAAAACACAACTTAGGGGGCAAGATATGAGGGACATGGCATGAATATTTAAAACAAGAAAAAAGAAAAACAAGAAAAAATCGTTCCCAAAGTCAAAGCCTTCAAAATGCAGGCAGGCCATACGCCAGCAAGTGCAGGCACATGCAGCAAAGCTTGCCAAATCTGATCCCCACTGAAGGCCAAAACAGAAAAGAAGGGCCTACAAACAGGCTGGAGCGGAGACACCATCAAAGGAATTGTAATTGGAGGAGAAAAAAAGAAAATTTGGGAAATTTAGTGACTGTAAGAAAATGGCCCGGGATAATATCAGGTGCAGTGCGAAGGACCAAAAGATGCAAAAACTAAGCTCACAGATGTTGCAAAAGCAGGGGAAAAAGTCAAGGAGGAAGACACAACTTAGGTGGCAAGATATGAGGACATGGCATGGACACTTCAGAAATCAACCAAAAAATGAAAAAAATCTTTCCCCAAGTCAAAGCCACCAAAAGGCATGGCATGCCATCAAGGGCAGGGAAATGCACCAATGATTCTTCGATTCGTCCCCATTGAAATCACAAGATTTCTTTTCCCTTCCCGAAAGGAAATGAAATTTCCTTTCGGGAAGGGAAAAGGAATCTTGTGAATCCCAAAAGAAAGGCTTGCAAACACGCTGGAAAGGAGATAAGTTCAAATGAAATGCAATTGAAAAAAGCAGAAAATCAGAAATTTTAATGTCTTCAAAAAATAGGCTGTGAGGAAATCAGCTGCATTGCAAAGGACCAAAACATGCAAAAAATAGGCTCACAGATGTTGCAAAAGCAGGGGAAAAAGTCAAGGAGGAAGAGACAACTTAGGGGGCAAGATATGAGGGACATGGCATGGACACTTCACAAAACAACGAAAAAAAAATTTTTTTCCAAGTGAAAGCCATCAAAATGCAGGCAGGCCATACACCAGCAAGTCCAGGCACATGCAGCAAAGCTTGCCAAAATTGATCCCCACTGAAGGCCAAAACCGAAAAGAAGGACCTACAAACGCGGGGCTCCATGTGTGAGGGGCAGGGCTTCAGGCAGTGAGGGGCGGTGCTCTATGTGTGACGGAAGCGGCTCCATGTGTGTGGGGCAGGGCTCCAGGCAGTGATGGGCGGGGCTCCATGTGGGATGGGCAGGGCTCCATGAGTGAGGGAAGGGGTTCCATGCGTGAGGGGCGGGGTTCCGGGCTGTGAGGGGTGGGGATCCAGTCAGTGAGGGGTGGGGCTCTAGGCAGTGATTGCCGAGGCTCCATGTGTTAGGGTTAGGGCTGCAGCCAGAGAGGGGCAGGGCTCCATGTGTGAGGGAAAAGGCTCCATGTGTGTGGGGCAGGGCTCCAGCCAGTGATGGGCGGGGCTCCATGTGGGATGGGCAGGGCTCCATGCAGTGAGGGATAGGGCTCCATATTTGAGGGGCGGGGCTTCAAATATGAAGGGCAAGGCCCCATGAGTGAAGGCCGGGGTTCCAGGCTTTCAGGGGTGGGGATCCAGTCAGTGAGGGGCGGGGCTCAGGGCAGTGATGGCCGGGGCTCTTTGTGTTAGTGGCAGGGCTCCAGCCAGAGAGGGGCAAGGCTCCATGTGTGAGGGAAAGGGCTCCATGTTTGTGGGGCAGGGCTCCAGCCAGTGATGGGTGGGGATCCATGAGGGATGGGCAGGGCTCCATGCAGTCAGGGGCAAGGCTCCATATTTGAGGGGCGGGGCTCCAATTATGAAGGGCAAGGCCCCATGAGTGAGGCGCGGGGTTCCAGGCTTTCAGGGGTGGGGATCCAGTCAGTGCGGGGCGGGGCACTAGGCAGTCATGGCTGGGGCTCCCTGTGTGAGGGGCAGGGCTTCAGGCAGTGAGGGGCGGTGGATGGAGACAGCATCGGAAATATTGCATTAGGAAAAGTAAAAATGTAAATTTGGTAAATTTAGTGACTGTAAGAAAATGGCCCGGGATTATGTCAGGTGCAGTGCGAAGGACTAAATGATGCCAAAACAAAGCTCACAGATATTTCAAAAGCAGCGGAAAAAGTCAAGGAGGAAAACACAACTTAGGGGGCAAGATATGAGGGACATGGCATGAATATTTAAAACAAGAAAAAAGAAAAACAAGAAAAAATCGTTCCCAAAGTCAAAGCCTTCAAAATGCAGGCAGGCCATACGCCAGCAAGTGCAGGCACATGCAGCAAAGCTTGCCAAATCTGATCCCCACTGAAGGCCAAAACAGGAAAGAAGGGCCTACAAACAGGCTGGAGCGGAGACACCATCAAAGGAATTGTAATTGGAGGAGAAAAAAAGAAAATTTGGGAAATTTAGTGACTGTAAGAAAATGGCCCGGGATAATATCAGGTGCAGTGCGAAGGACCAAAAGATGCAAAAACGAAGCTCACAGATGTTGCAAAAGCAGGGGAAAAAGTCAAGGAGGAAGACACAACTTAGGTGGCAAGATATGAGGACATGGCATGGACACTTCAGAAATCAACCAAAAAATGAAAAAAATCTTTCCCCAAGTCAAAGCCACCAAAAGGCATGGCATGCCATCAAGGGCAGGGAAATGCACCAATGATTCTTCGATTCGTCCCCATTGAAATCACAAGATTTCTTTTCCCTTCCCGAAAGGAAATGAAATTTCCTTTCGGGAAGGGAAAAGGAATCTTGTGAATCCCAAAAGAAAGGCTTGCAAACACTCTGGAAAGGAGATAAGTTCAAATGAAATGCAATTGAAAAAAGCAGAAAATCAGTAATTTTAATGTCTTCAAAAAATAGGCTGTGAGGAAATCAGCTGCATTGCAAAGGACCAAAACATGCAAAAAATAGGCTCACAGATGTTGCAAAAGCAGGGGAAAAAGTCAAGGAGGAAGAGACAACTTAGGGGGCAAGATATGAGGGACATGGCATGGACACTTCACAAAACAACGAAAAAAAAAAAATTTTTCCAAAGTCAAAGCCATCAAAATGCAGGCAGGCCATACACCAGCAAGTCCAGGCACATGCAGCAAAGCTTGCCAAAATTGATCCCCACTGAAGGCCAAAACCGAAAAGAAGGACCTACAAACGCGGGGCTCCATATGTGAGGGGCAGGGCTTCAGGCAGTGAGGGGCGGTGCTCTATGTGTGAGGGAAGCGGCTCCATGTGTGTGGGGCAGGGCTCCAGCCAGTGATGGGCGGGGCTCCATGTGGGATGGGCAGGGCTCCATGAGTGAGGGAAGGGGTTCCATGCGTGAGGGGCGGGGTTCCGGGCTGTGAGGGGTGGGGATCCAGTCAGTGAGGGGTGGGGCTCTAGGCAGTGATTGCCGAGGCTCCATGTGTTAGGGTTAGGGCTGCAGCCAGAGAGGGGCAGGGCTCCATGTGTGAGGGAAAAGGCTCCATGTGTGTGGGGCGGGGCTCCAGCCAGTGATGGGCGGGGCTCCATGTGGGATGGGCAGGGCTCCATGCAGTGAGGGATAGGGCTCCATATTTGAGGGGCGGGGCTTCAAATATGAAGGGCAAGGCCCCATGAGTGAAGGCCGGGGTTCCAGGCTTTCAGGGGTGGGGATCCAGTCAGTGAGGGGCGGGGCTCAGGGCAGTGATGGCCGGGGCTCTTTGTGTTAGTGGCAGGGCTCCAGCCAGAGAGGGGCAAGGCTCCATGTGTGAGGGAAAGGGCTCCATGTTTGTGGGGCAGGGCTCCAGCCAGTGATGGGCGGGGATCCATGAGGGATGGGCAGGGCTCCATGCAGTCAGGGGCAAGGCTCCATATTTGAGGGGCGGGGCTCCAATTATGAAGGGCAAGGCCCCATGAGTGAGGCGCGGGGTTCCAGGCTTTCAGGGGTGGGGATCCAGTCAGTGCGGGGCGGGGCACTAGGCAGTCATGGCTGGGGCTCCCTGTGTGAGGGGCAGGGCTTCAGGCAGTGAGGGGCGGTGGATGGAGACAGCATCGGAAATATTGCATTAGGAAAAGTAAAAATGTAAATTTGGTAAATTTAGTGACTGTAAGAAAATGGCCCGGGATTATGTCAGGTGCAGTGCGAAGGACTAAATGATGCCAAAACAAAGCTCACAGATATTTCAAAAGCAGCGGAAAAAGTCAAGGAGGAAAACACAACGTAGGGGGAGAGATATGAGGGACATGGCATGAATATTTAAAACAAGAAAAAAGAAAAACAAGAAAAAATCGTTCCCAAAGTCAAAGCCTTCAAAATGCAGGCAGGCCATACGCCAGCAAGTGCAGGCACATGCAGCAAAGCTTGCCAAATCTGATCCCCACTGAAGGCCAAAACAGAAAAGAAGGGCCTACAAACAGGCTGGAGCGGAGACACCATCAAAGGAATTGTAATTGGAGGAGAAAAAAAGAAAATTTGGGAAATTTAGTGACTGTAAGAAAATGGCCCGGGATAATATCATGTGCAGTGCGAAGGACCAAAAGATGCAAAAACTAAGCTCACAGATGTTGCAAAAGCAGGGGAAAAAGTCAAGGAGGAAGACACAACTTAGGTGGCAAGATATGAGGACATGGCATGGACACTTCAGAAATCAACCAAAAAATGAAAAAAATCTTTCCCCAAGTCAAAGCCACCAAAAGGCATGGCATGCCATCAAGGGCAGGGAAATGCACCAATGATTCTTCGATTCGTCCCCATTGAAATCACAAGATTTCTTTTCCCTTCCCGAAAGGAAATGAAATTTCCTTTCGGGAAGGGAAAAGGAATCTTGTGAATCCCAAAAGAAAGGCTTGCAAACACGCTGGAAAGGAGATAAGTTCAAATGAAATGCAATTGAAAAAAGCAGAAAATCAGTAATTTTAATGTCTTCAAAAAATAGGCTGTGAGGAAATCAGCTGCATTGCAAAGGACCAAAACATGCAAAAAATAGGCTCACAGATGTTGCAAAAGCAGGGGAAAAAGTCAAGGAGGAAGAGACAACTTAGGGGGCAAGATATGAGGGACATGGCATGGACACTTCACAAAACAACGAAAAAAAAATTTTTTTCCAAGTGAAAGCCATCAAAATGCAGGCAGGCCATACACCAGCAAGTCCAGGCACATGCAGCAAAGCTTGCCAAAATTGATCCCCACTGAAGGCCAAAACCGAAAAGAAGGACCTACAAAGGCGGGGCTCCATGTGTGAGGGGCAGGGCTTCAGGCAGTGAGGGGCGGTGCTCTATGTGTGACGGAAGCGGCTCCATGTGTGTGGGGCAGGGCTCCAGCCAGTGATGGGCGGGGCTCCATGTGGGATGGGCAGGGCTCCATGAGTGAGGGAAGGGGTTCCATGCGTGAGGGGCGGGGTTCCGGGCTGTGAGGGGTGGGGATCCAGTCAGTGAGGGGTGGGGCTCTAGGCAGTGATTGCCGAGGCTCCATGTGTTAGGGTTAGGGCTGCAGCCAGAGAGGGGCAGGGCTCCATGTGTGAGGGAAAAGGCTCCATGTGTGTGGGGCAGGGCTCCAGCCAGTGATGGGCGGGGCTCCATGTGGGATGGGCAGGGCTCCATGCAGTGAGGGATAGGGCTCCATATTTGAGGGGCGGGGCTTCAAATATGAAGGGCAAGGCCCCATGAGTGAAGGCCGGGGTTCCAGGCTTTCAGGGGTGGGGATCCAGTCAGTGAGGGGCGGGGCTCAGGGCAGTGATGGCCGGGGCTCTTTGTGTTAGTGGCAGGGCTCCAGCCAGAGAGGGGCAAGGCTCCATGTGTGAGGGAAAGGGCTCCATGTTTGTGGGGCAGGGCTCCAGCCAGTGATGGGCGGGGATCCATGAGGGATGGGCAGGGCTCCATGCAGTCAGGGGCAAGGCTCCATATTTGAGGGGCGGGGCTCCAATTATGAAGGGCAAGGCCCCATGAGTGAGGCGCGGGGTTCCAGGCTTTCAGGGGTGGGGATCCAGTCAGTGCGGGGCGGGGCACTAGGCAGTCATGGCTGGGGCTCCCTGTGTGAGGGGCAGGGCTTCAGGCAGTGAGGGGCGGTGGATGGAGACAGCATCGGAAATATTGCATTAGGAAAAGTAAAAATGTAAATTTGGTAAATTTAGTGACTGTAAGAAAATGGCCCAGGATTATGTCAGGTGCAGTGCGAAGGACTAAATGATGCCAAAACAAAGCTCACAGATATTTCAAAAGCAGCGGAAAAAGTCAAGGAGGAAAACACAACTTAGGGGGCAAGATATGAGGGACATGGCATGAATATTTAAAACAAGAAAAAAGAAAAACAAGAAAAAATCGTTCCCAAAGTCAAAGCCTTCAAAATGCAGGCAGGCCATACGCCAGCAAGTGCAGGCACATGCAGCAAAGCTTGCCAAATCTGATCCCCACTGAAGGCCAAAACAGAAAAGAAGGGCCTACAAACAGGCTGGAGCGGAGACACCATCAAAGGAATTGTAATTGGAGGAGAAAAAAAGAAAATTTGGGAAATTTAGTGACTGTAAGGAAATGGCCCGGGATAATATCAGGTGCAGTGCGAAGGACCAAAAGATGCAAAAAGGAAGCTCACAGATGTTGCAAAAGCAGGGGAAAAAGTCAAGGAGGAAGACACAACTTAGGTGGCAAGATATGAGGACATGGCATGGACACTTCAGAAATCAACCAAAAAATGAAAAAAATCTTTCCCCAAGTCAAAGCCACCAAAAGGCATGGCATGCCATCAAGGGCAGGGAAATGCACCAATGATTCTTCGATTCGTCCCCATTGAAATCACAAGATTTCTTTTCCCTTCCCGAAAGGAAATGAAATTTCCTTTCGGGAAGGGAAAAGGAATCTTGTGAATCCCAAAAGAAAGGCTTGCAAACACTCTGGAAAGGAGATAAGTTCAAATGAAATGCAATTGAAAAAAGCAGAAAATCAGTAATTTTAATGTCTTCAAAAAATAGGCTGTGAGGAAATCAGCTGCATTGCAAAGGACCAAAACATGCAAAAAATAGGCTCACAGAGGTTGCAAAAGCAGGGGAAAAAGTCAAGGAGGAAGACACAACTTAGGGGGCAAGATATGAGGGACATGGCATGGACACTTCCCAAAACAACGAAAAAAAAAAAATTTTTCCAAAGTCAAAGCCATCAAAATGCAGGCAGGCCATACACCAGCAAGTCCAGGCACATGCAGCAAAGCTTGCCAAAATTGATCCCCACTGAAGGCCCAAACAGAAAAGAAGGACCTACAAACACACTGGAACGGAGACTCCATCAAAGGAATTGCAATTGGAGGAGAAAAAAAGGAAATTTGGGAAATCTAGTGACTCTAAGAAAATGGCCCGGGATTATATGAGGTGCAGTGCGAAGGACCAAAAGATGCAAAAATTAAGCTAAGAGATGTTGCAAAATCAGGGGAAATAGTCAAGGAGGAAGACACAACTTACGGGGCAAGATATGAGTGACATGGCATGAACAGTTAAACAAAAAAAAAAAAAACAAGAAAAAATCTTTCCCAAAGTCAAAGCCATCAAAATGCAGGCAGGCCATACGCCAGCAAGTGCAGACACATGCAGCAAAGCTTGCCAAAATTGATCCCCACTGAAGGCCAAAACCGAAAAGAAGGACCTCCAAACGCGGGGCTCCATGTGTGAGGGGCAGGGCTTCAGGCAGTGAGGGGCGGTGCTCTATGTGTGACGGAAGCGGCTCCATGTGTGTGGGGCAGGGCTCCAGGCAGTGATGGGCGGGGCTCCATGTGGGATGGGCAGGGCTCCATGAGTGAGGGAAGGGGTTCCATGCGTGAGGGGCGGGGTTCCGGGCTGTGAGGGGTGGGGATCCAGTCAGTGAGGGGTGGGGCTCTAGGCAGTGATTGCCGAGGCTCCATGTGTTAGGGTTAGGGCTGCAGCCAGAGAGGGGCAGGGCTCCATGTGTGAGGGAAAAGGCTCCATGTGTGTGGGGCAGGGCTCCAGCCAGTGATGGGCGGGGCTCCATGTGGGATGGGCAGGGCTCCATGCAGTGAGGGATAGGGCTCCATATTTGAGGGGCGGGGCTTCAAATATGAAGGGCAAGGCCCCATGAGTGAGGCGCGGGGTTCCAGGCTTTCAGGAGTGGGGATCCAGTCAGTGAGGGGCGGGGCTCAGGGCAGTGATGGCCGGGGCTCTTTGTGTTAGTGGCAGGGCTCCAGCCAGAGAGGGGCAAGGCTCCATGTGTGAGGGAAAGGGCTCCATGTTTGTGGGGCAGGGCTCCAGCCAGTGATGGGTGGGGATCCATGAGGGATGGGCAGGGCTCCATGCAGTCAGGGGCAAGGCTCCATATTTGAGGGGCGGGGCTCCAATTATGAAGGGCAAGGCCCCATGAGTGAGGCGCGGGGTTCCAGGCTTTCAGGGGTGGGGATCCAGTCAGTGCGGGGCGGGGCACTAGGCAGTCATGGCTGGGGCTCCCTGTGTGAGGGGCAGGGCTTCAGGCAGTGAGGGGCGGTGGATGGAGACAGCATCGGAAATATTGCATTAGGAAAAGTAAAAATGTAAATTTGGTAAATTTGGTGACTGTAAGAAAATGGCCCGGGATTATGTCAGGTGCAGTGCGAAGGACTAAATGATGCCAAAACAAAGCTCACAGATATTTCAAAAGCAGCGGAAAAAGTCAAGGAGGAAAACACAACTTAGGGGGCAAGATATGAGGGACATGGCATGAATATTTAAAACAAGAAAAAAGAAAAACAAGAAAAAATCGTTCCCAAAGTCAAAGCCTTCAAAATGCAGGCAGGCCATACGCCAGCAAGTGCAGGCACATGCAGCAAAGCTTGCCAAATCTGATCCCCACTGAAGGCCAAAACAGAAAAGAAGGGCCTACAAACAGGCTGGAGCGGAGACACCATCAAAGGAATTGTAATTGGAGGAGAAAAAAAGAAAATTTGGGAAATTTAGTGACTGTAAGAAAATGGCCCGGGATAATATCATGTGCAGTGCGAAGGACCAAAAGATGCAAAAACTAAGCTCACAGATGTTGCAAAAGCAGGGGAAAAAGTCAAGGAGGAAGACACAACTTAGGTGGCAAGATATGAGGACATGGCATGGACACTTCAGAAATCAACCAAAAAATGAAAAAAATCTTTCCCCAAGTCAAAGCCACCAAAAGGCATGGCATGCCATCAAGGGCAGGGAAATGCACCAATGATTCTTCGATTCGTCCCCATTGAAATCACAAGATTTCTTTTCCCTTCCCGAAAGGAAATGAAATTTCCTTTCGGGAAGGGAAAAGGAATCTTGTGAATCCCAAAAGAAAGGCTTGCAAACACGCTGGAAAGGAGATAAGTTCAAATGAAATGCAATTGAAAAAAGCAGAAAATCAGTAATTTTAATGTCTTCAAAAAATAGGCTGTGAGGAAATCAGCTGCATTGCAAAGGACCAAAACATGCAAAAAATAGGCTCACAGATGTTGCAAAAGCAGGGGAAAAAGTCAAGGAGGAAGAGACAACTTAGGGGGCAAGATATGAGGGACATGGCATGGACACTTCACAAAACAACGAAAAAAAAATTTTTTTCCAAGTGAAAGCCATCAAAATGCAGGCAGGCCATACACCAGCAAGTCCAGGCACATGCAGCAAAGCTTGCCAAAATTGATCCCCACTGAAGGCCAAAACCGAAAAGAAGGACCTACAAACGCGGGGCTCCATGTGTGAGGGGCAGGGCTTCAGGCAGTGAGGGGCGGTGCTCTATGTGTGACGGAAGCGGCTCCATGTGTGTGGGGCAGGGCTCCAGCCAGTGATGGGCGGGGCTCCATGTGGGATGGGCAGGGCTCCATGAGTGAGGGAAGGGGTTCCATGCGTGAGGGGCGGGGTTCCGGGCTGTGAGGGGTGGGGATCCAGTCAGTGAGGGGTGGGGCTCTAGGCAGTGATTGCCGAGGCTCCATGTGTTAGGGTTAGGGCTGCAGCCAGAGAGGGGCAGGGCTCCATGTGTGAGGGAAAAGGCTCCATGTGTGTGGGGCAGGGCTCCAGCCAGTGATGGGCGGGGCTCCATGTGGGATGGGCAGGGCTCCATGCAGTGAGGGATAGGGCTCCATATTTGAGGGGCGGGGCTTCAAATATGAAGGGCAAGGCCCCATGAGTGAAGGCCGGGGTTCCAGGCTTTCAGGGGTGGGGATCCAGTCAGTGAGGGGCGGGGCTCAGGGCAGTGATGGCCGGGGCTCTTTGTGTTAGTGGCAGGGCTCCAGCCAGAGAGGGGCAAGGCTCCATGTGTGAGGGAAAGGGCTCCATGTTTGTGGGGCAGGGCTCCAGCCAGTGATGGGCGGGGATCCATGAGGGATGGGCAGGGCTCCATGCAGTCAGGGGCAAGGCTCCATATTTGAGGGGCGGGGCTCCAATTATGAAGGGCAAGGCCCCATGAGTGAGGCGCGGGGTTCCAGGCTTTCAGGGGTGGGGATCCAGTCAGTGCGGGGCGGGGCACTAGGCAGTCATGGCTGGGGCTCCCTGTGTGAGGGGCAGGGCTTCAGGCAGTGAGGGGCGGTGGATGGAGACAGCATCGGAAATATTGCATTAGGAAAAGTAAAAATGTAAATTTGGTAAATTTAGTGACTGTAAGAAAATGGCCCAGGATTATGTCAGGTGCAGTGCGAAGGACTAAATGATGCCAAAACAAAGCTCACAGATATTTCAAAAGCAGCGGAAAAAGTCAAGGAGGAAAACACAACTTAGGGGGCAAGATATGAGGGACATGGCATGAATATTTAAAACAAGAAAAAAGAAAAACAAGAAAAAATCGTTCCCAAAGTCAAAGCCTTCAAAATGCAGGCAGGCCATACGCCAGCAAGTGCAGGCACATGCAGCAAAGCTTGCCAAATCTGATCCCCACTGAAGGCCAAAACAGAAAAGAAGGGCCTACAAACAGGCTGGAGCGGAGACACCATCAAAGGAATTGTAATTGGAGGAGAAAAAAAGAAAATTTGGGAAATTTAGTGACTGTAAGGAAATGGCCCGGGATAATATCAGGTGCAGTGCGAAGGACCAAAAGATGCAAAAAGGAAGCTCACAGATGTTGCAAAAGCAGGGGAAAAAGTCAAGGAGGAAGACACAACTTAGGTGGCAAGATATGAGGACATGGCATGGACACTTCAGAAATCAACCAAAAAATGAAAAAAATCTTTCCCCAAGTCAAAGCCACCAAAAGGCATGGCATGCCATCAAGGGCAGGGAAATGCACCAATGATTCTTCGATTCGTCCCCATTGAAATCACAAGATTTCTTTTCCCTTCCCGAAAGGAAATGAAATTTCCTTTCGGGAAGGGAAAAGGAATCTTGTGAATCCCAAAAGAAAGGCTTGCAAACACTCTGGAAAGGAGATAAGTTCAAATGAAATGCAATTGAAAAAAGCAGAAAATCAGTAATTTTAATGTCTTCAAAAAATAGGCTGTGAGGAAATCAGCTGCATTGCAAAGGACCAAAACATGCAAAAAATAGGCTCACAGAGGTTGCAAAAGCAGGGGAAAAAGTCAAGGAGGAAGACACAACTTAGGGGGCAAGATATGAGGGACATGGCATGGACACTTCCCAAAACAACGAAAAAAAAAAAATTTTTCCAAAGTCAAAGCCATCAAAATGCAGGCAGGCCATACACCAGCAAGTCCAGGCACATGCAGCAAAGCTTGCCAAAATTGATCCCCACTGAAGGCCCAAACAGAAAAGAAGGACCTACAAACACACTGGAACGGAGACTCCATCAAAGGAATTGCAATTGGAGGAGAAAAAAAGGAAATTTGGGAAATCTAGTGACTCTAAGAAAATGGCCCGGGATTATATGAGGTGCAGTGCGAAGGACCAAAAGATGCAAAAATTAAGCTAAGAGATGTTGCAAAATCAGGGGAAATAGTCAAGGAGGAAGACACAACTTACGGGGCAAGATATGAGGGACATGGCATGAACAGTTAAACAAAAAAAAAAAAAACAAGAAAAAATCTTTCCCAAAGTCAAAGCCATCAAAATGCAGGCAGGCCATACGCCAGCAAGTGCAGACACATGCAGCAAAGCTTGCCAAAATTGATCCCCACTGAAGGCCAAAACCGAAAAGAAGGACCTACAAACGCGGGGCTCCATGTGTGAGGGGCAGGGCTTCAGGCAGTGAGGGGCGGTGCTCTATGTGTGACGGAAGCGGCTCCATGTGTGTGGGGCAGGGCTCCAGGCAGTGATGGGCGGGGCTCCATGTGGGATGGGCAGGGCTCCATGAGTGAGGGAAGGGGTTCCATGCGTGAGGGGCGGGGTTCCGGGCTGTGAGGGGTGGGGATCCAGTCAGTGAGGGGTGGGGCTCTAGGCAGTGATTGCCGAGGCTCCATGTGTTAGGGTTAGGGCTGCAGCCAGAGAGGGGCAGGGCTCCATGTGTGAGGGAAAAGGCTCCATGTGTGTGGGGCAGGGCTCCAGCCAGTGATGGGCGGGGCTCCATGTGGGATGGGCAGGGCTCCATGCAGTGAGGGATAGGGCTCCATATTTGAGGGGCGGGGCTTCAAATATGAAGGGCAAGGCCCCATGAGTGAAGGCCGGGGTTCCAGGCTTTCAGGGGTGGGGATCCAGTCAGTGAGGGGCGGGGCTCAGGGCAGTGATGGCCGGGGCTCTTTATGTTAGTGGCAGGGCTCCAGCCAGAGAGGGGCAAGGCTCCATGTGTGAGGGAAAGGGCTCCATGTTTGTGGGGCAGGGCTCCAGCCAGTGATGGGCGGGGATCCATGAGGGATGGGCAGGGCTCCATGCAGTCAGGGGCAAGGCTCCATCTTTGAGGGGCGGGGCTCCAATTATGAAGGGCAAGGCCCCATGAGTGAGGCGCGGGGTTCCAGGCTTTCAGGGGTGGGGATCCAGTCAGAGCGGGGCGGGGCACTAGGCAGTCATGGCTGGGGCTCCCTGTGTGAGGGGCAGGGCTTCAGGCAGTGAGGGGCGGTGGATGGAGACAGCATCGGAAATATTGCATTAGGAAAAGTAAAAATGTAAATTTGGTAAATTTGGTGACTGTAAGAAAATGGCCCGGGATTATGTCAGGTGCAGTGCGAAGGACTAAATGATGCCAAAACAAAGCTCACAGATATTTCAAAAGCAGCGGAAAAAGTCAAGGAGGAAAACACAACGTAGGGGGAGATATATGAGGGACATGGCATGAATATTTAAAACAAGAAAAAAGAAAAACAAGAAAAAATCGTTCCCAAAGTCAAAGCCTTCAAAATGCAGGCAGGCCATACGCCAGCAAGTGCAGGCACATGCAGCAAAGCTTGCCAAATCTGATCCCCACTGAAGGCCAAAACAGAAAAGAAGGGCCTACAAACAGGCTGGAGCGGAGACACCATCAAAGGAATTGTAATTGGAGGAGAAAAAAAGAAAATTTGGGAAATTTAGTGACTGTAAGAAAATGGCCCGGGATAATATCAGGTGCAGTGCGAAGGACCAAAAGATGCAAAAACGAAGCTCACAGATGTTGCAAAAGCAGGGGAAAAAGTCAAGGAGGAAGACACAACTTAGGTGGCAAGATATGAGGACATGGCATGGACACTTCAGAAATCAACCAAAAAATGAAAAAAATCTTTCCCCAAGTCAAAGCCACCAAAAGGCATGGCATGCCATCAAGGGCAGGGAAATGCACCAATGATTCTTCGATTCGCCCCCATTGAAATCACAAGATTTCTTTTCCCTTCCCGAAAGGAAATGAAATTTCCTTTCGGGAAGGGAAAAGGAATCTTGTGAATCCCAAAAGAAAGGCTTGCAAACACTCTGGAAAGGAGATAAGTTCAAATGAAATGCAATTGAACAAAGCAGAAAATCAGTAATTTTAATGTCTTCAAAAAATAGGCTGTGAGGAAATCAGCTGCATTGCAAAGGACCAAAACATGCAAAAAATAGGCTCACAGATGTTGCAAAAGCAGGGGAAATAGTCAAGGAGGAAGACACAACTTACGGGGCAAGATATGAGGGACATGGCATGGACACTTCACAAAACAACGAAAAAAAAAAATTTTTCCAAAGTCAAAGCCATCAAAATGCAGGCAGGCCATACGCCAGCAAGTGCAGACACATGCAGCAAAGCTTGCCAAAATTGATCCCCACTGAAGGCCAAAACCGAAAAGAAGGACCTACAAACGCGGGGCTCCATGTGTGAGGGGCAGGGCTTCAGGCAGTGAGGGGCGGTGCTCTATGTGTGACGGAAGCGGCTCCATGTGTGTGGGGCAGGGCTCCAGGCAGTGATGGGCGGGGCTCCATGTGGGATGGGCAGGGCTCCATGAGTGAGGGAAGGGGTTCCATGCGTGAGGGGCGGGGTTCCGGGCTGTGAGGGGTGGGGATCCAGTCAGTGAGGGGTGGGGCTCTAGGCAGTGATTGCCGAGGCTCCATGTGTTAGGGTTAGGGCTGCAGCCAGAGAGGGGCAGGGCTCCATGTGTGAGGGAAAAGGCTCCATGTGTGTGGGGCAGGGCTCCAGCCAGTGATGGGCGGGGCTCCATGTGGGATGGGCAGGGCTCCATGCAGTGAGGGATAGGGCTCCATATTTGAGGGGCGGGGCTTCAAATATGAAGGGCAAGGCCCCATGAGTGAAGGCCGGGGTTCCAGGCTTTCAGGAGTGGGGATCCAGTCAGTGAGGGGCGGGGCTCAGGGCAGTGATGGCCGGGGCTCTTTGTGTTAGTGGCAGGGCTCCAGCCAGAGAGGGGCAAGGCTCCATGTGTGAGGGAAAGGGCTCCATGTTTGTGGGGCAGGGCTCCAGCCAGTGATGGGCGGGGATCCATGAGGGATGGGCAGGGCTCCATGCAGTCAGGGGCAAGGCTCCATCTTTGAGGGGCGGGGCTCCAATTATGAAGGGCAAGGCCCCATGAGTGAGGCGCGGGGTTCCAGGCTTTCAGGGGTGGGGATCCAGTCAGTGCGGGGTGGGGCACTAGGCAGTCATGGCTTGGGCTCCCTGTGTGAGGGGCAGGGCTTCAGGCAGTGAGGGGCGGTGGATGGAGACAGCATCGGAAATATTGCATTAGGAAAAGTAAAAATGTAAATTTGGTAAATTTAGTGACTGTAAGAAAATGGCCCGGGATTATGTCAGGTGCAGTGCGAAGGACTAAATGATGCCAAAACAAAGCTCACAGATATTTCAAAAGCAGCGGAAAAAGTCAAGGAGGAAAACACAACTTAGGGGGCAAGATATGAGGGACATGGCATGAATATTTAAAACAAGAAAAAAGAAAAACAAGAAAAAATCGTTCCCAAAGTCAAAGCCTTCAAAATGCAGGCAGGCCATACGCCAGCAAGTGCAGGCACATGCAGCAAAGCTTGCCAAATCTGATCCCCACTGAAGGCCAAAACAGAAAAGAAGGGCCTACAAACAGGCTGGAGCGGAGACACCATCAAAGGAATTGTAATTGGAGGAGAAAAAAAGAAAATTTGGGAAATTTAGTGACTGTAAGGAAATGGCCCGGGATAATATCAGGTGCAGTGCGAAGGACCAAAAGATGCAAAAAGGAAGCTCACAGATGTTGCAAAAGCAGGGGAAAAAGTCAAGGAGGAAGACACAACTTAGGTGGCAAGATATGAGGACATGGCATGGACACTTCAGAAATCAACCAAAAAATGAAAAAAATCTTTCCCCAAGTCAAAGCCACCAAAAGGCATGGCATGCCATCAAGGGCAGGGAAATGCACCAATGATTCTTCGATTCGTCCCCATTGAAATCACAAGATTTCTTTTCCCTTCCCGAAAGGAAATGAAATTTCCTTTCGGGAAGGGAAAAGGAATCTTGTGAATCCCAAAAGAAAGGCTTGCAAACACTCTGGAAAGGAGATAAGTTCAAATGAAATGCAATTGAAAAAAGCAGAAAATCAGTAATTTTAATGTCTTCAAAAAATAGGCTGTGAGGAAATCAGCTGCATTGCAAAGGACCAAAACATGCAAAAAATAGGCTCACAGAGGTTGCAAAAGCAGGGGAAAAAGTCAAGGAGGAAGAGACAACTTAGGGGGCAAGATATGAGGGACATGGCATGGACACTTCCCAAAACAACGAAAAAAAAAAAATTTTTCCAAAGTCAAAGCCATCAAAATGCAGGCAGGCCATACACCAGCAAGTCCAGGCACATGCAGCAAAGCTTGCCAAAATTGATCCCCACTGAAAGCCCAAACAGAAAAGAAGGACCTACAAACACACTGGAACGGAGACTCCATCAAAGGAATTGCAATTGGAGGAGAAAAAAAAGGAAATTTGGGAAATCTAGTGACTCTAAGAAAATGGCCCGGGATTATATGAGGTGCAGTGCGAAGGACCAAAAGATGCAAAAATTAAGCTAAGAGATGTTGCAAAATCAAGGGAAATAGTCAAGGAGGAAGACACAACTTACGGGGCAAGATATGAGGGACATGGCATGAACAGTTAAACAAAAAAAAAAAAACCAAGAAAAAATCTTTCCCAAAGTCAAAGCCATCAAAATGCAGGCAGGCCATACGCCAGCAAGTGCAGACACATGCAGCAAAGCTTGCCAAAATTGATCCCCACTGAAGGCCAAAACCGAAAAGAAGGACCTACAAAGGCGGGGCTCCATGTGTGAGGGGCAGGGCTTCAGGCAGTGAGGGGCGGTGCTCTATGTGTGAGGGAAGCGGCTCCATGTGTGTGGGGCAGGGCTCCAGCCAGTGATGGGCGGGGCTCCATGTGGGATGGGCAGGGCTCCATGAGTGAGGGAAGGGGTTCCATGCGTGAGGGGCGGGGTTCCAGGCTGTGAGGGGTGGGGATCCAGTCAGTGAGGGGTGGGGCTCTAGGCAGTGATTGCCGAGGCTCCATGTGTTAGGGTTAGGGCTGCAGCCAGAGAGGGGCAGGGCTCCATGTGTGAGGGAAAAGGCTCCATGTGTGTGGGGCAGGGCTCCAGCCAGTGATGGGCGGGGCTCCATGTGGGATGGGCAGGGCTCCATGCAGTGAGGGATAGGGCTCCATATTTGAGGGGCGGGGCTTCAAATATGAAGGGCAAGGCCCCATGAGTGAAGGCCGGGGTTCCAGGCTTTCAGGGGTGGGGATCCAGTCAGTGAGGGGCGGGGCTCAGGGCAGTGATGGCCGGGGCTCTTTGTGTTAGTGGCAGGGCTCCAGCCAGAGAGGGGCAAGGCTCCATGTGTGAGGGAAAGGGCTCCATGTTTGTGGGGCAGGGCTCCAGCCAGTGATGGGCGGGGATCCATGAGGGATGGGCAGGGCTCCATGCAGTCAGGGGCAAGGCTCCATATTTGAGGGGCAGGGCTCCAATTATGAAGGGCAAGGCCCCATGAGTGAGGCGCGGGGTTCCAGGCTTTCAGGGGTGGGGATCCAGTCAGTGCGGGGCGGGGCACTAGGCAGTCATGGCTGGGGCTCCCTGTGTGAGGGGCAGGGCTTCAGGCAGTGAGGGGCGGTGGATGGAGACAGCATCGGAAATATTGCATTAGGAAAAGTAAAAATGTAAATTTGGTAAATTTGGTGACTGTAAGAAAATGGCCCGGGATTATGTCAGGTGCAGTGCGAAGGACTAAATGATGCCAAAACAAAGCTCACAGATATTTCAAAAGCAGCGGAAAAAGTCAAGGAGGAAAACACAACGTAGGGGGAGAGATATGAGGGACATGGCATGAATATTTAAAACAAGAAAAAAGAAAAACAAGAAAAAATCGTTCCCAAAGTCAAAGCCTTCAAAATGCAGGCAGGCCATACGCCAGCAAGTGCAGGCACATGCAGCAAAGCTTGCCAAATCTGATCCCCACTGAAGGCCAAAACAGAAAAGAAGGGCCTACAAACAGGCTGGAGCGGAGACACCATCAAAGGAATTGTAATTGGAGGAGAAAAAAAGAAAATTTGGGAAATTTAGTGACTGTAAGAAAATGGCCCGGGATAATATCAGGTGCAGTGCGAAGGACCAAAAGATGCAAAAACTAAGATCACAGATGTTGCAAAAGCAGGGGAAAAAGTCAAGGAGGAAGACACAACTTAGGTGGCAAGATATGAGGACATGGCATGGACACTTCAGAAATCAACCAAAAAATGAAAAAAATCTTTCCCCAAGTCAAAGCCACCAAAAGGCATGGCATGCCATCAAGGGCAGGGAAATGCACCAATGATTCTTCGATTCGTCCCCATTGAAATCACAAGATTTCTTTTCCCTTCCCGAAAGGAAATGAAATTTCCTTTCGGGAAGGGAAAAGGAATCTTGTGAATCCCAAAAGAAAGGCTTGCAAACACTCTGGAAAGGAGATAAGTTCAAATGAAATGCAATTGAACAAAGCAGAAAATCAGTAATTTTAATGTCTTCAAAAAATAGGCTGTGAGGAAATCAGCTGCATTGCAAAGGACCAAAACATGCAAAAAATAGGCTCACAGATGTTGCAAAAGCAGGGGAAAAAGTCAAGGAGGAAGACACAACTTAGGGGGCAAGATATGAGGGACATGGCATGGACACTTCACAAAACAACGAAAAAAAAAAATTTTTCCAAAGTCAAAGCCATCAAAATGCAGGCAGGCCATACACCAGCAAGTCCAGGCACATGCAGCAAAGCTTGCCAAAATTGATCCCCACTGAAGGCCCAAACAGAAAAGAAGGACCTACAAACACACTGGAACGGAGACTCCATCAAAGGAATTGCAATTGGAGGAGAAAAAAAGGAAATTTGGGAAATCTAGTTACTCTAAGAAAATGGCCCGGGATTATATGAGGTGCAGTGCGAAGGACCAAAAGATGCAAAAATTAAGCTAAGAGATGTTGCAAAATCAGGGGAAATAGTCAAGGAGGAAGACACAACTTACGGGGCAAGATATGAGTGACATGGCATGAAGAGTTAAACAAAAAAAAAAAAAACAAGAAAAAATCTTTCCCAAAGTGAAAGCCATCAAAATGCAGGCAGGCCATACGCCAGCAAGTGCAGACACATGCAGCAAAGCTTGCCAAAATTGATCCCCACTGAAGGCCAAAACCGAAAAGAAGTACCTACAAACGCGGGGCTCCATGTGTGAGGGGCAGGGCTTCAGGCAGTGAGGGGCGGTGCTCTATGTGTGAGGGAAGCGGCTCCATGTGTGTGGGGCAGGGCTCCAGCCAGTGATGGGCGGGGCTCCATGTGGGATGGGCAGGGCTCCATGAGTGAGGGAAGGGGTTCCATGCGTGAGGGGCGGGGTTCCAGGCTTTCAGGGGTGGGGATCCAGTCAGTGAGGGGCGGGGCTCAGGGCAGTGATGGCCGGGGCTCTTTGTGTTAGTGGCAGGGCTCCAGCCAGAGAGGGGCAAGGCTCCATGTGTGAGGGAAAGGGCTCCATGTTTGTGGGGCAGGGCTCCAGCCAGTGATGGGCGGGGATCCATGAGGGATGGGCAGGGCTCCATGCAGTCAGGGGCAAGGCTCCATATTTGAGGGGCAGGGCTCCAATTATGTAGGGCAAGGCCCCATGAGTGAGGCGCGGGGTTCCAGGCTTTCAGGGGTGGGGATCCAGTCAGTGCGGGGCGGGACACTAGGCAGTCATGGCTGGGGCTCCCTGTGTGAGGGGCAGGGCTTCAGGCAGTGAGGGGCGGTGGATGGAGACAGCATCGGAAATATTGCATTAGGAAAAGTAAAAATGTAAATTTGGTAAATTTAGTGACTGTAAGAAAATGGCCCGGGATTATGTCAGGTGCAGTGCGAAGGACTAAATGATGCCAAAACAAAGCTCACAGATATTTCAAAAGCAGCGGAAAAAGTCAAGGAGGAAAACACAACTTAGGGGGCAAGATATGAGGGACATGGCATGAATATTTAAAACAAGAAAAAAGAAAAACAAGAAAAAATCGTTCCCAAAGTCAAAGCCTTCAAAATGCAGGCAGGCCATACGCCAGCAAGTGCAGGCACATGCAGCAAAGCTTGCCAAATCTGATCCCCACTGAAGGCCAAAACAGAAAAGAAGGGCCTACAAACAGGCTGGAGCGGAGACACCATCAAAGGAATTGTAATTGGAGGAGAAAAAAAGAAAATTTGGGAAATTTAGTGACTGTAAGAAAATGGCCCGGGATAATATCAGGTGCAGTGCGAAGGACCAAAAGATGCAAAAACTAAGCTCACAGATGTTGCAAAAGCAGGGGAAAAAGTCAAGGAGGAAGACACAACTTAGGTGGCAAGATATGAGGACATGGCATGGACACTTCAGAAATCAACCAAAAAATGAAAAAACTCTTTCCCCAAGTCAAAGCCACCAAAAGGCATGGCATGCCATCAAGGGCAGGGCAATGCACCAATGATTCTTCAATTCGTCCCCATTGAAATCACAAGATTTCTTTTCCCTTCCCGAAAGGAAATGAAATTTCCTTTCGGGAAGGGAAAAGGAATCTTGTGAATCCCAAAAGAAAGGCTTGCAAACACGCTGGAAAGGAGATAAGTTCAAATGAAATGCAATTGAAAAAAGCAGAAAATCAGTAATTTTAATGTCTTCAAAAAATAGGCTGTGAGGAAATCAGCTGCATTGCAAAGGACCAAAACATGCAAAAAATAGGCTCACAGATGTTGCAAAAGCAGGGGAAAAAGTCAAGGAGGAAGAGACAACTTAGGGGGCAAGATATGAGGGACATGGCATGGACACTTCACAAAACAACGAAAAAAAAATTTTTTTCCAAGTGAAAGCCATCAAAATGCAGGCAGGCCATACACCAGCAAGTCCAGGCACATGCAGCAAAGCTTGCCAAAATTGATCCCCACTGAAGGCCCAAACAGAAAAGAAGGACCTACAAACACACTGGAACGGAGACTCCATCAAAGGAATTGCAATTGGAGGAGAAAAAAAGGAAATTTGGGAAATCTAGTGACTCTAAGAAAATGGCCCGGGATTATATGAGGTGCAGTGCAAAGGACCAAAAGATGCAAAAATTAAGCTAAGAGATGTTGCAAAATCAGGGGAAATAGTCAAGGAGGAAGACACAACTTACGGGGCAAGATATGAGGGACATGGCATGAACAGTTAAACAAAAAAAAAAAAAACAAGAAAAAATCTTTCCCAAAGTCAAAGCCATCAAAATGCAGGCAGGCCATACGCCAGCAAGTGCAGACACATGCAGCAAAGCTTGCCAAAATTGATCCCCACTGAAGGCCAAAACCGAAAAGAAGGACCTACAAACGCGGGGCTCCATGTGTGAGGGGCAGGGCTTCAGGCAGTGAGGGGCGGTGCTCTATGTGTGTGGGAAGCGGCTCCATGTGTGTGGGGCAGGGCTCCAGCCAGTGATGGGCGGGGATCCATGTGGGATGGGCAGGGCTCCATGAGTGAGGGAAGGGGTTCCATGCGTGAGGGGCGGGGTTCCGGGCTGTGAGGGGTGGGGATCCAGTCAGTGAGGGGTGGGGCTCTAGGCAGTGATTGCCGAGGCTCCATGTGTTAGGGTTAGGGCTGCAGCCAGAGAGGGGCAGGGCTCCATGTGTGAGGGAAAAGGCTCCATGTGTGTGGGGCAGGGCTCCAGCCAGTGATGGGCGGGGCTCCATGTGGGATGGGCAGGGCTCCATGCAGTGAGGGATAGGGCTCCATATTTGAGGGGCGGGGCTTCAAATATGAAGGGCAAGGCCCCATGAGTGAGGCGTGGGGTTCCAGGCTTTCAGGAGTGGGGATCCAGTCAGTGAGGGGCGGGGCTCAGGGCAGTGATGGCCGGGGCTCTTTATGTTAGTGGCAGGGCTCCAGCCAGAGAGGGGCAAGGCTCCATGTGTGAGGGAAAGGGCTCCATGTTTGTGGGGCAGGGCTCCAGCCAGTGATGGGCGGGGATCCATGAGGGATGGGCAGGGCTCCATGCAGTCAGGGGCAAGGCTCCATATTTGAGGGGCAGGGCTCCAATTATGAAGGGCAAGGCCCCATGAGTGAGGCGCGGGGTTCCAGGCTTTCAGGGGTGGGGATCCAGTCAGTGCGGGGCGGGGCACTAGGCAGTCATGGCTGGGGCTCCCTGTGTGAGGGGCAGGGCTTCAGGCAGTGAGGGGCGGTGGATGGAGACAGCATCGGAAATATTGCATTAGGAAAAGTAAAAATGTAAATTTGGTAAATTTGGTGACTGTAAGAAAATGGCCCGGGATTATGTCAGGTGCAGTGCGAAGGACTAAATGATGCCAAAACAAAGCTCACAGATATTTCAAAAGCAGCGGAAAAAGTCAAGGAGGAAAACACAACGTAGGGGGAGAGATATGAGGGACATGGCATGAATATTTAAAACAAGAAAAAAGAAAAACAAGAAAAAATCGTTCCCAAAGTCAAAGCCTTCAAAATGCAGGCAGGCCATACGCCAGCAAGTGCAGGCACATGCAGCAAAGCTTGCCAAATCTGATCCCCACTGAAGGCCAAAACAGAAAAGAAGGGCCTACAAACAGGCTGGAGCGGAGACACCATCAAAGGAATTGTAATTGGAGGAGAAAAAAAGAAAATTTGGGAAATTTAGTGACTCTAAGAAAATGGCCCGGGATAATATCAGGTGCAGTGCGAAGGACCAAAAGATGCAAAAAGGAAGCTCACAGATGTTGCAAAAGCAGGGGAAAAAGTCAAGGAGGAAGACACAACTTAGGTGGCAAGATATGAGGACATGGCATGGACACTTCAGAAATCAACCAAAAAATGAAAAAAATCTTTCCCCAAGTCAAAGCCACCAAAAGGCATGGCATGCCATCAAGGGCAGGGAAATGCACCAATGATTCTTCGATTCGTCCCCATTGAAATCACAAGATTTCTTTTCCCTTCCCGAAAGGAAATGAAATTTCCTTTCGGGAAGGGAAAAGGAATCTTGTGAATCCCAAAAGAAAGGCTTGCAAACACTCTGGAAAGGAGATAAGTTCAAATGAAATGCAATTGAACAAAGCAGAAAATCAGTAATTTTAATGTCTTCAAAAAATAGGCTGTGAGGAAATCAGCTGCATTGCAAAGGACCAAAACATGCAAAAAATAGGCTCACAGATGTTGCAAAAGCAGGGGAAAAAGTCAAGGAGGAAGACACAACTTAGGGGGCAAGATATGAGGGACATGGCATGGACACTTCACAAAACAACGAAAAATAAAAATTTTTCCAAAGTCAAAGCCATCAAAATGCAGGCAGGCCATACACCAGCAAGTCCAGGCACATGCAGCAAAGCTTGCAAAAATTCATCCCCACTGAAGGCCCAAACAGAAAAGAAGGACCTACAAACACACTGGAACGGAGACTCCATCAACGGAATTGCAATTGGAGGAGAAAAAATGGAAATTTGGGAAATCTAGTGACTCTAAGAAAATGGCCCGGGATTATATGAGGTGCAGTGCAAAGGACCAAAAGATGCAAAAATTAAGCTAAGAGATGTTGCAAAATCAGGGGAAATAGTCAAGGAGGAAGACACAACTTACGGGGCAAGATATGAGGGACATGGCATGAAGAGTTAAACAAAAAAAAAAAAAACAAGAAAAAATCTTTCCCAAAGTGAAAGCCATCAAAATGCAGGCAGGCCATACGCCAGCAAGTGCAGACACATGCAGCAAAGCTTGCCAAAATTGATCCCCACTGAAGGCCAAAACCGAAAAGAAGGACCTACAAACGCGGGGCTCCATGTGTGAGGGGCAGGGCTTCAGGCAGTGAGGGGCGGTGCTCTATGTGTGCCGGAAGCGGCTCCATGTGTGTGGGGCAGGGCTCCAGCCAGTGATGGGCGGGGCTCCATGTGGGATGGGCAGGGCTCGATGAGTGAGGGAAGGGGTTCCATGCGTGAGGGGCGGTGTTCCGGGCTGTGAGGGGTGGGGATCCAGTCAGTGAGGGGTGGGGCTCTAGGCAGTGATTGCCGAGGCTCCATGTGTTAGGGTTAGGGCTGCAGCCAGAGAGGGGCAGGGCTCCATGTGTGAGGGAAAAGGCTCCATGTGTGTGGGGCAGGGCTCCAGCCAGTGATGGGCGGGGCTCCATGTGGGATGGGCAGGGCTCCATGCAGTGAGGGATAGGGCTCCATATTTGAGGGGCGGGGCTTCAAATATGAAGGGCAAGGCCCCATGAGTGAAGGCCGGGGTTCCAGGCTTTCAGGGGTGGGGATCCAGTCAGTGAGGGGCGGGGCTCAGGGCAGTGATGGCCGGGGCTCTTTGTGTTAGTGGCAGGGCTCCAGCCAGAGAGGGGCAAGGCTCCATGTGTGAGGGAAAGGGCTCCATGTTTGTGGGGCAGGGCTCCAGCCAGTGATGGGCGGGGATCCATGAGGGATGGGCAGGGCTCCATGCAGTCAGGGGCAAGGCTCCATATTTGAGGGGCAGGGCTCCAATTATGTAGGGCAAGGCCCCATGAGTGAGGCGCGGGGTTCCAGGCTTTCAGGGGTGGGGATCCAGTCAGTGCGGGGCGGGACACTAGGCAGTCATGGCTGGGGCTCCCTGTGTGAGGGGCAGGGCTTCAGGCAGTGAGGGGCGGTGGATGGAGACAGCATCGGAAATATTGCATTAGGAAAAGTAAAAATGTAAATTTGGTAAATTTAGTGACTGTAAGAAAATGGCCCGGGATTATGTCAGGTGCAGTGCGAAGGACTAAATGATGCCAAAACAAAGCTCACAGATATTTCAAAAACAGCGGAAAAAGTCAAGGAGGAAAACACAACGTAGGGGGCAAGATATGAGGGACATGGCATGAATATTTACAACAAGAAAAAAGAAAAACAAGAAAAAATCGTTCGGAAAGTCAAAGCCTTCAAAATGCAGGCAGGCCATACGCCAGCAAGTGCAGGCACATGCAGCAAAGCTTGCCAAATCTGATCCCCACTGAAGGCCAAAACAGAAAATAAGGGCCTACAAACAGGCTGGAGTGGAGACACCATCAAAGGAATTGTAATTGGAGGAGAAAAAAAGAAAATTTGGGAAATTTAGTGACTGTAAGAAAATGGCCCGGGATAATATCAGGTGCAGTGCGAAGGACCAAAAGATGCAAAAACGAAGCTCACA
Organism: Artemisiospiza belli; assembly: GCA_021963965.1. Taxonomy (NCBI): domain Eukaryota; kingdom Metazoa; phylum Chordata; class Aves; order Passeriformes; family Passerellidae; genus Artemisiospiza; species Artemisiospiza belli. The sequence goes on from JAKDEW010000769.1 coordinate 57,455, forward strand.
GATGTTGCAAAAGCAGGGGAAAAAGTCAAGGAGGAAGACACAACTTAGGTGGCAAGATATGAGGACATGGCATGGACACTTCAGAAATCAACCAAAAAATGAAAAAACTCTTTCCCCAAGTCAAAGCCACCAAAAGGCATGGCATGCCATCAAGGGCAGGGAAATGCACCAATGATTCTTCGATTCGTCCCCATTGAAATCACAAGATTTCTTTTCCCTTCCCGAAAGGAAATGAAATTTCCTTTCGGGAAGGGAAAAGGAATCTTGTGAATCCCAAAAGAAAGGCTTGCAAACACTCTGGAAAGAAGATAAGTTCAAATGAAATGCAATTGAAAAAAGCAGAAAATCAGTAATTTTAATGTCTTCAAAAAATAGGCTGTGAGGAAATCGGCAGCATTGCAAAGGACCAAAACATGCAAAAAATAGGCTCACAGATGTTGCAAAAGCAGGGGAAAAAGTCAAGGAGGAAGACACAACTTAGGGGGCAAGATATGAGGGACATGGCATGGACACTTCACAAAACAACGAAAAAAAAAAAATTTTTCCAAAGTCAAAGCCATCAAAATGCAGGCAGGCCATACACCAGCAAGTCCAGGCACATGCAGCAAAGCTTGCCAAAATTGATCCCCACTGAAGGCCAAAACCGAAAAGAAGGACCTACAAACGCGGGGCTCCATGTGTGAGGGGCAGGGCTTCAGGCAGTGAGGGGCGGTGCTCTATGTGTGACGGAAGCGGCTCCATGTGTGTGGGGCAGGGCTCCAGGCAGTGATGGGCGGGGCTCCATGTGGGATGGGCAGGGCTCCATGAGTGAGGGAAGGGGTTCCATGCGTGAGGGGCGGGGTTCCGGGCTGTGAGGGGTGGGGATCCAGTCAGTGAGGGGTGGGGCTCTAGGCAGTGATTGCCGAGGCTCCATGTGTTAGGGTTAGGGCTGCAGCCAGAGAGGGGCAGGGCTCCATGTGTGAGGGAAAAGGCTCCATGTGTGTGGGGCAGGGCTCCAGCCAGTGATGGGCGGGGCTCCATGTGGGATGGGCAGGGCTCCATGCAGTGAGGGATAGGGCTCCATATTTGAGGGGCGGGGCTTCAAATATGAAGGGCAAGGCCCCATGAGTGAAGGCCGGGGTTCCAGGCTTTCAGGGGTGGGGATCCAGTCAGTGAGGGGCGGGGCTCAGGGCAGTGATGGCCGGGGCTCTTTGTGTTAGTGGCAGGGCTCCAGCCAGAGAGGGGCAAGGCTCCATGTGTGAGGGAAAGGGCTCCATGTTTGTGGGGCAGGGCTCCAGCCAGTGATGGGTGGGGATCCATGAGGGATGGGCAGGGCTCCATGCAGTCAGGGGCAAGGCTCCATATTTGAGGGGCGGGGCTCCAATTATGAAGGGCAAGGCCCCATGAGTGAGGCGCGGGGTTCCAGGCTTTCAGGGGTGGGGATCCAGTCAGTGCGGGGCGGGGCACTAGGCAGTCATGGCTGGGGCTCCCTGTGTGAGGGGCAGGGCTTCAGGCAGTGAGGGGCGGTGGATGGAGACAGCATCGGAAATATTGCATTAGGAAAAGTAAAAATGTAAATTTGGTAAATTTAGTGACTGTAAGAAAATGGCCCGGGATTATGTCAGGTGCAGTGCGAAGGACTAAATGATGCCAAAACAAAGCTCACAGATATTTCAAAAGCAGCGGAAAAAGTCAAGGAGGAAAACACAACTTAGGGGGCAAGATATGAGGGACATGGCATGAATATTTAAAACAAGAAAAAAGAAAAACAAGAAAAAATCGTTCCCAAAGTCAAAGCCTTCAAAATGCAGGCAGGCCATACGCCAGCAAGTGCAGGCACATGCAGCAAAGCTTGCCAAATCTGATCCCCACTGAAGGCCAAAACAGAAAAGAAGGGCCTACAAACAGGCTGGAGCGGAGACACCATCAAAGGAATTGTAATTGGAGGAGAAAAAAAGAAAATTTGGGAAATTTAGTGACTGTAAGAAAATGGCCCGGGATAATATCATGTGCAGTGCGAAGGACCAAAAGATGCAAAAACTAAGCTCACAGATGTTGCAAAAGCAGGGGAAAAAGTCAAGGAGGAAGACACAACTTAGGTGGCAAGATATGAGGACATGGCATGGACACTTCAGAAATCAACCAAAAAATGAAAAAAATCTTTCCCCAAGTCAAAGCCACCAAAAGGCATGGCATGCCATCAAGGGCAGGGAAATGCACCAATGATTCTTCGATTCGTCCCCATTGAAATCACAAGATTTCTTTTCCCTTCCCGAAAGGAAATGAAATTTCCTTTCGGGAAGGGAAAAGGAATCTTGTGAATCCCAAAAGAAAGGCTTGCAAACACGCTGGAAAGGAGATAAGTTCAAATGAAATGCAATTGAAAAAAGCAGAAAATCAGTAATTTTAATGTCTTCAAAAAATAGGCTGTGAGGAAATCAGCTGCATTGCAAAGGACCAAAACATGCAAAAAATAGGCTCACAGATGTTGCAAAAGCAGGGGAAAAAGTCAAGGAGGAAGAGACAACTTAGGGGGCAAGATATGAGGGACATGGCATGGACACTTCACAAAACAACGAAAAAAAAATTTTTTTCCAAGTGAAAGCCATCAAAATGCAGGCAGGCCATACACCAGCAAGTCCAGGCACATGCAGCAAAGCTTGCCAAAATTGATCCCCACTGAAGGCCAAAACCGAAAAGAAGGACCTACAAAGGCGGGGCTCCATGTGTGAGGGGCAGGGCTTCAGGCAGTGAGGGGCGGTGCTCTATGTGTGACGGAAGCGGCTCCATGTGTGTGGGGCAGGGCTCCAGCCAGTGATGGGCGGGGCTCCATGTGGGATGGGCAGGGCTCCATGAGTGAGGGAAGGGGTTCCATGCGTGAGGGGCGGGGTTCCGGGCTGTGAGGGGTGGGGATCCAGTCAGTGAGGGGTGGGGCTCTAGGCAGTGATTGCCGAGGCTCCATGTGTTAGGGTTAGGGCTGCAGCCAGAGAGGGGCAGGGCTCCATGTGTGAGGGAAAAGGCTCCATGTGTGTGGGGCAGGGCTCCAGCCAGTGATGGGCGGGGCTCCATGTGGGATGGGCAGGGCTCCATGCAGTGAGGGATAGGGCTCCATATTTGAGGGGCGGGGCTTCAAATATGAAGGGCAAGGCCCCATGAGTGAAGGCCGGGGTTCCAGGCTTTCAGGGGTGGGGATCCAGTCAGTGAGGGGCGGGGCTCAGGGCAGTGATGGCCGGGGCTCTTTGTGTTAGTGGCAGGGCTCCAGCCAGAGAGGGGCAAGGCTCCATGTGTGAGGGAAAGGGCTCCATGTTTGTGGGGCAGGGCTCCAGCCAGTGATGGGCGGGGATCCATGAGGGATGGGCAGGGCTCCATGCAGTCAGGGGCAAGGCTCCATATTTGAGGGGCGGGGCTCCAATTATGAAGGGCAAGGCCCCATGAGTGAGGCGCGGGGTTCCAGGCTTTCAGGGGTGGGGATCCAGTCAGTGCGGGGCGGGGCACTAGGCAGTCATGGCTGGGGCTCCCTGTGTGAGGGGCAGGGCTTCAGGCAGTGAGGGGCGGTGGATGGAGACAGCATCGGAAATATTGCATTAGGAAAAGTAAAAATGTAAATTTGGTAAATTTAGTGACTGTAAGAAAATGGCCCAGGATTATGTCAGGTGCAGTGCGAAGGACTAAATGATGCCAAAACAAAGCTCACAGATATTTCAAAAGCAGCGGAAAAAGTCAAGGAGGAAAACACAACTTAGGGGGCAAGATATGAGGGACATGGCATGAATATTTAAAACAAGAAAAAAGAAAAACAAGAAAAAATCGTTCCCAAAGTCAAAGCCTTCAAAATGCAGGCAGGCCATACGCCAGCAAGTGCAGGCACATGCAGCAAAGCTTGCCAAATCTGATCCCCACTGAAGGCCAAAACAGAAAAGAAGGGCCTACAAACAGGCTGGAGCGGAGACACCATCAAAGGAATTGTAATTGGAGGAGAAAAAAAGAAAATTTGGGAAATTTAGTGACTGTAAGGAAATGGCCCGGGATAATATCAGGTGCAGTGCGAAGGACCAAAAGATGCAAAAAGGAAGCTCACAGATGTTGCAAAAGCAGGGGAAAAAGTCAAGGAGGAAGACACAACTTAGGTGGCAAGATATGAGGACATGGCATGGACACTTCAGAAATCAACCAAAAAATGAAAAAAATCTTTCCCCAAGTCAAAGCCACCAAAAGGCATGGCATGCCATCAAGGGCAGGGAAATGCACCAATGATTCTTCGATTCGTCCCCATTGAAATCACAAGATTTCTTTTCCCTTCCCGAAAGGAAATGAAATTTCCTTTCGGGAAGGGAAAAGGAATCTTGTGAATCCCAAAAGAAAGGCTTGCAAACACTCTGGAAAGGAGATAAGTTCAAATGAAATGCAATTGAAAAAAGCAGAAAATCAGTAATTTTAATGTCTTCAAAAAATAGGCTGTGAGGAAATCAGCTGCATTGCAAAGGACCAAAACATGCAAAAAATAGGCTCACAGAGGTTGCAAAAGCAGGGGAAAAAGTCAAGGAGGAAGACACAACTTAGGGGGCAAGATATGAGGGACATGGCATGGACACTTCCCAAAACAACGAAAAAAAAAAAATTTTTCCAAAGTCAAAGCCATCAAAATGCAGGCAGGCCATACACCAGCAAGTCCAGGCACATGCAGCAAAGCTTGCCAAAATTGATCCCCACTGAAGGCCCAAACAGAAAAGAAGGACCTACAAACACACTGGAACGGAGACTCCATCAAAGGAATTGCAATTGGAGGAGAAAAAAAGGAAATTTGGGAAATCTAGTGACTCTAAGAAAATGGCCCGGGATTATATGAGGTGCAGTGCGAAGGACCAAAAGATGCAAAAATTAAGCTAAGAGATGTTGCAAAATCAGGGGAAATAGTCAAGGAGGAAGACACAACTTACGGGGCAAGATATGAGGGACATGGCATGAACAGTTAAACAAAAAAAAAAAAAACAAGAAAAAATCTTTCCCAAAGTCAAAGCCATCAAAATGCAGGCAGGCCATACGCCAGCAAGTGCAGACACATGCAGCAAAGCTTGCCAAAATTGATCCCCACTGAAGGCCAAAACCGAAAAGAAGGACCTACAAACGCGGGGCTCCATGTGTGAGGGGCAGGGCTTCAGGCAGTGAGGGGCGGTGCTCTATGTGTGACGGAAGCGGCTCCATGTGTGTGGGGCAGGGCTCCAGGCAGTGATGGGCGGGGCTCCATGTGGGATGGGCAGGGCTCCATGAGTGAGGGAAGGGGTTCCATGCGTGAGGGGCGGGGTTCCGGGCTGTGAGGGGTGGGGATCCAGTCAGTGAGGGGTGGGGCTCTAGGCAGTGATTGCCGAGGCTCCATGTGTTAGGGTTAGGGCTGCAGCCAGAGAGGGGCAGGGCTCCATGTGTGAGGGAAAAGGCTCCATGTGTGTGGGGCAGGGCTCCAGCCAGTGATGGGCGGGGCTCCATGTGGGATGGGCAGGGCTCCATGCAGTGAGGGATAGGGCTCCATATTTGAGGGGCGGGGCTTCAAATATGAAGGGCAAGGCCCCATGAGTGAGGCGCGGGGTTCCAGGCTTTCAGGAGTGGGGATCCAGTCAGTGAGGGGCGGGGCTCAGGGCAGTGATGGCCGGGGCTCTTTGTGTTAGTGGCAGGGCTCCAGCCAGAGAGGGGCAAGGCTCCATGTGTGAGGGAAAGGGCTCCATGTTTGTGGGGCAGGGCTCCAGCCAGTGATGGGCGGGGATCCATGAGGGATGGGCAGGGCTCCATGCAGTCAGGGGCAAGGCTCCATATTTGAGGGGCGGGGCTCCAATTATGAAGGGCAAGGCCCCATGAGTGAGGCGCGGGGTTCCAGGCTTTCAGGGGTGGGGATCCAGTCAGTGCGGGGCGGGGCACTAGGCAGTCATGGCTGGGGCTCCCTGTGTGAGGGGCAGGGCTTCAGGCAGTGAGGGGCGGTGGATGGAGACAGCATCGGAAATATTGCATTAGGAAAAGTAAAAATGTAAATTTGGTAAATTTGGTGACTGTAAGAAAATGGCCCGGGATTATGTCAGGTGCAGTGCGAAGGACTAAATGATGCCAAAACAAAGCTCACAGATATTTCAAAAGCAGCGGAAAAAGTCAAGGAGGAAAACACAACTTAGGGGGCAAGATATGAGGGACATGGCATGAATATTTAAAACAAGAAAAAAGAAAAACAAGAAAAAATCGTTCCCAAAGTCAAAGCCTTCAAAATGCAGGCAGGCCATACGCCAGCAAGTGCAGGCACATGCAGCAAAGCTTGCCAAATCTGATCCCCACTGAAGGCCAAAACAGAAAAGAAGGGCCTACAAACAGGCTGGAGCGGAGACACCATCAAAGGAATTGTAATTGGAGGAGAAAAAAAGAAAATTTGGGAAATTTAGTGACTGTAAGAAAATGGCCCGGGATAATATCATGTGCAGTGCGAAGGACCAAAAGATGCAAAAACTAAGCTCACAGATGTTGCAAAAGCAGGGGAAAAAGTCAAGGAGGAAGACACAACTTAGGTGGCAAGATATGAGGACATGGCATGGACACTTCAGAAATCAACCAAAAAATGAAAAAAATCTTTCCCCAAGTCAAAGCCACCAAAAGGCATGGCATGCCATCAAGGGCAGGGAAATGCACCAATGATTCTTCGATTCGTCCCCATTGAAATCACAAGATTTCTTTTCCCTTCCCGAAAGGAAATGAAATTTCCTTTCGGGAAGGGAAAAGGAATCTTGTGAATCCCAAAAGAAAGGCTTGCAAACACGCTGGAAAGGAGATAAGTTCAAATGAAATGCAATTGAAAAAAGCAGAAAATCAGTAATTTTAATGTCTTCAAAAAATAGGCTGTGAGGAAATCAGCTGCATTGCAAAGGACCAAAACATGCAAAAAATAGGCTCACAGATGTTGCAAAAGCAGGGGAAAAAGTCAAGGAGGAAGAGACAACTTAGGGGGCAAGATATGAGGGACATGGCATGGACACTTCACAAAACAACGAAAAAAAAATTTTTTTCCAAGTGAAAGCCATCAAAATGCAGGCAGGCCATACACCAGCAAGTCCAGGCACATGCAGCAAAGCTTGCCAAAATTGATCCCCACTGAAGGCCAAAACCGAAAAGAAGGACCTACAAACGCGGGGCTCCATGTGTGAGGGGCAGGGCTTCAGGCAGTGAGGGGCGGTGCTCTATGTGTGACGGAAGCGGCTCCATGTGTGTGGGGCAGGGCTCCAGCCAGTGATGGGCGGGGCTCCATGTGGGATGGGCAGGGCTCCATGAGTGAGGGAAGGGGTTCCATGCGTGAGGGGCGGGGTTCCGGGCTGTGAGGGGTGGGGATCCAGTCAGTGAGGGGTGGGGCTCTAGGCAGTGATTGCCGAGGCTCCATGTGTTAGGGTTAGGGCTGCAGCCAGAGAGGGGCAGGGCTCCATGTGTGAGGGAAAAGGCTCCATGTGTGTGGGGCAGGGCTCCAGCCAGTGATGGGCGGGGCTCCATGTGGGATGGGCAGGGCTCCATGCAGTGAGGGATAGGGCTCCATATTTGAGGGGCGGGGCTTCAAATATGAAGGGCAAGGCCCCATGAGTGAAGGCCGGGGTTCCAGGCTTTCAGGGGTGGGGATCCAGTCAGTGAGGGGCGGGGCTCAGGGCAGTGATGGCCGGGGCTCTTTGTGTTAGTGGCAGGGCTCCAGCCAGAGAGGGGCAAGGCTCCATGTGTGAGGGAAAGGGCTCCATGTTTGTGGGGCAGGGCTCCAGCCAGTGATGGGCGGGGATCCATGAGGGATGGGCAGGGCTCCATGCAGTCAGGGGCAAGGCTCCATATTTGAGGGGCGGGGCTCCAATTATGAAGGGCAAGGCCCCATGAGTGAGGCGCGGGGTTCCAGGCTTTCAGGGGTGGGGATCCAGTCAGTGCGGGGCGGGGCACTAGGCAGTCATGGCTGGGGCTCCCTGTGTGAGGGGCAGGGCTTCAGGCAGTGAGGGGCGGTGGATGGAGACAGCATCGGAAATATTGCATTAGGAAAAGTAAAAATGTAAATTTGGTAAATTTAGTGACTGTAAGAAAATGGCCCAGGATTATGTCAGGTGCAGTGCGAAGGACTAAATGATGCCAAAACAAAGCTCACAGATATTTCAAAAGCAGCGGAAAAAGTCAAGGAGGAAAACACAACTTAGGGGGCAAGATATGAGGGACATGGCATGAATATTTAAAACAAGAAAAAAGAAAAACAAGAAAAAATCGTTCCCAAAGTCAAAGCCTTCAAAATGCAGGCAGGCCATACGCCAGCAAGTGCAGGCACATGCAGCAAAGCTTGCCAAATCTGATCCCCACTGAAGGCCAAAACAGAAAAGAAGGGCCTACAAACAGGCTGGAGCGGAGACACCATCAAAGGAATTGTAATTGGAGGAGAAAAAAAGAAAATTTGGGAAATTTAGTGACTGTAAGAAAATGGCCCGGGATAATATCAGGTGCAGTGCGAAGGACCAAAAGATGCAAAAAAGAAGCTCACAGATGTTGCAAAAGCAAGGGAAAAAGTCAAGGAGGAAGACACAACTTAGGTGGCAAGATATGAGGACATGGCATGGACACTTCAGAAAACAACCAAAAAATGAAAAAAATCTTTCCCCAAGTCAAAGCCACCAAAAGGCATGGCATGCCATCAAGGGCAGGGAAATGCACCAATGATTCTTCGGTTCGTCCCCATTGAAATCACAAGATTTCTTTTCCCCTTCCCGAAAGGAAATGAAATTTCCTTTCGGGAAGGGAAAAGGAATCTTGTGAATCCCAAAAGAAAGGCTTGCAAACACTCTGGAAAGGAGATAAGTTCAAATGAAATGCAATTGAAAAAAGCAGAAAATCAGTAATTTTAATGTCTTCAAAAAATAGGCTGTGAGGAAATCAGCTGCATTGCAAAGGACCAAAACATGCAAAAAATAGGCTCACAGATGTTGCAAAAGCAGGGGAAAAAGTCAAGGAGGAAGACACAACTTAGGGGGCAAGATATGAGGGACATGGCATGGACACTTCACAAAACAACGAAAAAAAAAAATTTTTCCAAAGTCAAAGCCATCAAAATGCAGGCAGGCCATACACCAGCAAGTCCAGGCACATGCAGCAAAGCTTGCCAAAATTCATCCCCACTGAAGGCCCAAACAGAAAAGAAGGACCTACAAACACACTGGAACGGAGACTCCATCAAAGGAATTGCAATTGGAGGAGAAAAAAAGGAAATTTGGGAAATCTAGTTACTCTAAGAAAATGGCCCGGGATTATATGAGGTGCAGTGCGAAGGACCAAAAGATGCAAAAATTAAGCTAAGAGATGTTGCAAAATCAGGGGAAATAGTCAAGGAGGAAGACACAACTTACGGGGCAAGATATGAGGGACATGGCATGAACAGTTAAACAAACAAAAAAAAAAAACAAGAAAAAATCTTTCCCAAAGTCAAAGCCATCAAAATGCAGGCAGGCCATACGCCAGCAAGTGCAGACACATGCAGCAAAGCTTGCCAAAATTGATCCCCACTGAAGGCCAAAAGCGAAAAGAAGGACCTACAAACGCGGGGCTCCATGTGTGAGGGGCAGGGCTTCAGGCAGTGAGGGGCGGTGCTCTATGTGTGACGGAAGCGGCTCCATGTGTGTGGGGCAGGGCTCCAGCCAGTGATGGGCGGGGCTCCATGTGGGATGGGCAGGGCTCCATGAGTGAGGGAAGGGGTTCCATGCGTGAGGGGGCGGGGTTCCGGGCTGTGAGGGGTGGGGATCCAGTCAGTGAGGGGTGGGGCTCTAGGCAGTGATTGCCGAGGCTCCATGTGTTAGGGTTAGGGCTGCAGCCAGAGAGGGGCAGGGCTCCATGTGTGAGGGAAAAGGCTCCATGTGTGTGGGGCAGGGCTCCAGCCAGTGATGGGCGGGGCTCCATGTGGGATGGGCAGGGCTCCATGCAGTGAGGGATAGGGCTCCATATTTGAGGGGCGGGGCTTCAAATATGAAGGGCAAGGCCCCATGAGTGAAGGCCGGGGTTCCAGGCTTTCAGGGGTGGGGATCCAGTCAGTGAGGGGCGGGGCTCAGGGCAGTGATGGCCGGGGCTCTTTGTCTTAGTGGCAGGGCTCCAGCCAGAGAGGGGCAAGGCTCCATGTGTGAGGGAAAGGGCTCCATGTTTGTGGGGCAGGGCTCCAGCCAGTGATGGGCGGGGATCCATGAGGGATGGGCAGGGCTCCATGCAGTCAGGGGCAAGGCTCCATATTTGAGGGGCGGGGCTCCAATTATGAAGGGCAAGGCCCCATGAGTGAGGCGCGGGGTTCCAGGCTTTCAGGGGTGGGGATCCAGTCAGTGCGGGGCGGGGCACTAGGCAGTCATGGCTGGGGGCTCCCTGTGTGAGGGGCAGGGCTTCAGGCAGTGAGGGGCGGTGGATGGAGACAGCATCGGAAATATTGCATTAGGAAAAGTAAAAATGTAAATTTGGTAAATTTAGTGACTGTAAGAAAATGGCCCGGGATTATGTCAGGTGCAGTGCGAAGGACTAAATGATGCCAAAACAAAGCTCACAGATATTTCAAAAGTAGCGGAAAAAGTCAAGGAGGAAAACACAACTTAGGGGGCAAGATATGAGGGACATGGCATGAATATTTAAAACAAGAAAAAAGAAAAACAAGAAAAAATCGTTCCCAAAGTCAAAGCCTTCAAAATGCAGGCAGGCCATACGCCAGCAAGTGCAGGCACATGCAGCAAAGCTTGCCAAATCTGTTCCCCACTGAAGGCCAAAACAGAAAATAAGGGCCTACAAAGAGGCTGGAGCGGAGACACCATCAAAGGAATTGTAATTGGAGGAGAAAAAAAGAAAATTTGGGAAATTTAGTGACTGTAAGAAAATGGCCCGGGATAATATCAGGTGCAGTGCGAAGGGCCAAAAGATGCAAAAACTTAGCTCACAGATGTTGCAAAAGGAGGGGAAAAAGTCAAGGAGGAAGACACAACTTAGGTGGCAAGATATGAGGACATGGCATGGACACTTCAGAAATCAACCAAAAAATGAAAAAAATCTTTCCCCAAGTCAAAGCCACCAAAAGGCATGGCATGCCATCAAGGGCAGGGAAATGCACCAATGATTCTTCGATTCGTCCCCATTGAAATCACAAGATTTCTTTTCCCTTCCCGAAAGGAAATGAAATTTCCTTTTGGGAAGGGAAAAGGAATCTTGTGAATCCCAAAAGAAAGGCTTGCAAACACTCTGGAAAGGAGATAAGTTCAAATGAAATGCAATTGAAAAAAGCAGAAAATCAGTAATTTTAATGTCTTCAAAAAATAGGCTGTGAGGAAATCAGCTGCATTGCAAAGGACCAAAACATGCAAAAAATAGGCTCACAGATGTTGCAAAAGCAGGGGAAAAAGTCAAGGAGGAAGACACAACTTAGGGGGCAAGATATGAGGGACATGGCATGGACACTTCACAAAACAACGAAAAAAAAAAAAATTTTTCCAAAGTCAAAGCCATCAAAATGCAGGCAGGCCATACACCAGCAAGTCCAGGCACATGCAGCAAAGCTTGCCAAAATTCATCCCCACTGAAGGCCCAAACAGAAAAGAAGGACCTACAAACACACTGGAACGGAGACTCCATCAAAGGAATTGCAATTGGAGGAGAAAAAAAGGAAATTTGGGAAATCTAGTTACTCTAAGAAAATGGCCCGGGATTATATGAGGTGCAGTGCGAAGGACCAAAAGATGCAAAAATTAAGCTAAGAGATGTTGCAAAATCAGGGGAAATAGTCAAGGAGGAAGACAAAACTTACGGGGCAAGATATGAGGGACATGGCATGAACAGTTAAACAAAAAAAAAAAAAACCAAGAAAAAATCTTTCCCAAAGTCAAAGCCATCAAAATGCAGGCAGGCCATACGCCAGCAAGTGCAGACACATGCAGCAAAGCTTGCCAAAATTGATCCCCACTGAAGGCCAAAACCGAAAAGAAGGACCTACAAACGCGGGGCTCCATGTGTGAGGGGCAGGGCTTCAGGCAGTGAGGGGCGGTGCTCTATGTGTGACGGAAGCGGCTCCATGTGTGTGGGGCAGGGCTCCAGCCAGTGATGGGCGGGGCTCCATGTGGGATGGGCAGGGCTCCATGAGTGAGGGAAGGGGTTCCATGCGTGAGGGGCGGGGTTCCGGGCTGTGAGGGGTGGGGATCCAGTCAGTGAGGGGTGGGGCTCTAGGCAGTGATTGCCGAGGCTCCATGTGTTAGGGTTAGGGCTGCAGCCAGAGAGGGGCAGGGCTCCATGTGTGAGGGAAAAGGCTCCATGTGTGTGGGGCAGGGCTCCAGCCAGTGATGGGCGGGGCTCCATGTGGGATGGGCAGGGCTCCATGCAGTGAGGGATAGGGCTCCATATTTGAGGGGCGGGGCTTCAAATATGAAGGGCAAGGCCCCATGAGTGAAGGCCGGGGTTCCAGGCTTTCAGGGGTGGGGATCCAGTCAGTGAGGGGCGGGGCTCAGGGCAGTGATGGCCGGGGCTCTTTGTGTTAGTGGCAGGGCTCCAGCCAGAGAGGGGCAAGGCTCCATGTGTGAGGGAAAGGGCTCCATGTTTGTGGGGCAGGGCTCCAGCCAGTGATGGGCGGGGATCCATGAGGGATGGGCAGGGCTCCATGCAGTCAGGGGCAAGGCTCCATATTTGAGGGGCGGGGCTCCAATTATGAAGGGCAAGGCCCCATGAGTGAGGCGCGGGGTTCCAGGCTTTCAGGGGTGGGGATCCAGTCAGTGCGGGGCGGGGCACTAGGCAGTCATGGCTGGGGCTCCCTGTGTGAGGGGCAGGGCTTCAGGCAGTGAGGGGCGGTGGATGGAGACAGCATCGGAAATATTGCATTAGGAAAAGTAAAAATGTAAATTTGGTAAATTTAGTGACTGTAAGAAAATGGCCCGGGATTGTGTCAGGTGCAGTGCGAAGGACTAAATGATGCCAAAACAAAGCTCACAGATATTTCAAAAGCAGCGGAAAAAGTCAAGGAGGAAAACACAACTTAGGGGGCAAGATATGAGGGACATGGCATGAATATTTAAAACAAGAAAAAAGAAAAACAAGAAAAAATCGTTCCCAAAGTCAAAGCCTTCAAAATGCAGGCAGGCCATACGCCAGCAAGTGCAGGCACATGCAGCAAAGCTTGCCAAATCTGATCCCCACTGAAGGCCAAAACAGAAAATAAGGGCCTACAAAGAGGCTGGAGCGGAGACACCATCAAAGGAATTGTAATTGGAGGAGAAAAAAAGAAAATTTGGGAAATTTAGTGACTGTAAGAAAATGGCCCGGGATAATATCAGGTGCAGTGCGAAGGACCAAAAGATGCAAAAAAGAAGCTCACAGATGTTGCAAAAGCAAGGGAAAAAGTCAAGGAGGAAGACACAACTTAGGTGGCAAGATATGAGGACATGGCATGGACACTTCAGAAAACAACCAAAAAATGAAAAAAACCTTTCCCCAAGTCAAAGCCACCAAAAGGCATGGCATGCCATCAAGGGCAGGGAAATGCACCAATGATTCTTCGGTTCGTCCCCATTGAAATCACAAGATTTCTTTTCCCTTCCCGAAAGGAAATGAAATTTCCTTTCGGGAAGGGAAAAGGAATCTTGTGAATCCCAAAAGAAAGGCTTGCAAACACTCTGGAAAGGAGATAAGTTCAAATGAAATGCAATTGAAAAAAGCAGAAAATCAGTAATTTTAATGTCTTCAAAAAATAGGCTGTGAGGAAATCAGCTGCATTGCAAACGACCAAAACATGCAAAAAATAGGCTCACAGATGTTGCAAAAGCAGGGGAAAAAGTCAAGGAGGAAGACACAACTTAGGGGGCAAGATATGAGGGACATGGCATGGACACTTCACAAAACAACGAAAAAAAAAAAATTTTTCCAAAGTCAAAGCCATCAAAATGCAGGCAGGCCATACACCAGCAAGTCCAGGCACATGCAGCAAAGCTTGCCAAAATTCATCCCCACTGAAGGCCCAAACAGAAAAGAAGGACCTACAAACACACTGGAACGGAGACTCTATCAAAGGAATTGCAATTGGAGGAGAAAAAAAGGAAATTTGGGAAATCTAGTTACTCTAAGAAAATGGCCCGGGATTATATGAGGTGCAGTGCGAAGGACCAAAAGATGCAAAAATTAAGCTAAGAGATGTTGCAAAATCAGGGGAAATAGTCAAGGAGGAAGACACAACTTACGGGGCAAGATATGAGGGGACATGGCATGAACAGTTAAACAAAAAAAAAAAAACAAGAAAAAATCTTTCCCAAAGTCAAAGCCATCAAAATGTAGGCAGGCCATACGCCAGCAAGTGCAGACACATGCAGCAAAGCTTGCCAAAATTGATCCCCACTGAAGGCCAAAACCGAAAAGAAGGACCTACAAATGCGGGGCTCCATGTGTGAGGGGCAGGGCTTCAGGCAGTGAGGGGCGGTGCTCTATGTGTGACGGAAGCGGCTCCATGTGTGTGGGGCAGGGCTCCAGCCAGTGATGGGCGGGGCTCCATGTGGGATGGGCAGGGCTCCATGAGTGAGGGAAGGGGTTCCATGCGTGAGGGGCGGGGTTCCGGGCTGTGAGGGGTGGGGATCCAGTCAGTGAGGGGTGGGGCTCTAGGCAGTGATTGCCGAGGCTCCATGTGTTAGGGTTAGGGCTGCAGCCAGAGAGGGGCAGGGCTCCATGTGTGAGGGAAAAGGCTCCATGTGTGTGGGGCAGGGCTCCAGCCAGTGATGGGCGGGGCTCCATGTGGGATGGGCAGGGCTCCATGCAGTGAGGGATAGGGCTCCATATTTGAGGGGCGGGGCTTCAAATATGAAGGGCAAGGCCCCATGAGTGAAGGCCGGGGTTCCAGGCTTTCAGGGGTGGGGATCCAGTCAGTGAGGGGCGGGGCTCAGGGCAGTGATGGCCGGGGCTCTTTGTGTTAGTGGCAGGGCTCCAGCCAGAGAGGGGCAAGGCTCCATGTGTGAGGGAAAGGGCTCCATGTTTGTGGGGCAGGGCTCCAGCCAGTGATGGGCGGGGATCCATGAGGGATGGGCAGGGCTCCATGCAGTCAGGGGCAAGGCTCCATATTTGAGGGGCTGGGATCCAATTATGAAGGGCAAGGCCCCATGAGTGAGGCGCGGGGTTCCAGGCTTTCAGGGGTGGGGATCCAGTCAGTGCGGGGCGGGGCACTAGGCAGTCATGGCTGGGGCTCCCTGTGTGAGAGGCAGGGCTTCAGGCAGTGAGGGGCGGTGGATGGAGACAGTATCGGAAATATTGCATTAGGAAAAGTAAAAATGTAAATTTGGTAAATTTAGTGACTGTAAGAAAATGGCCAGGGATTATGTCAGGTGCAGTGCGAAGGATTAAATGATGCCAAAACAAAGCTCACAGATATTTCAAAAGTAGCGGAAAAAGTCAAGGAGGAAAACACAACTTAGGGGGCAAGATATGAGGGACATGGCATGAATATTTAAAACAAGAAAAAAGAAAAACAAGAAAAAATCGTTCCCAAAGTCAAAGCCTTCAAAATGCAGGCAGGCCATACGCCAGCAAGTGCAGGCACATGCAGCAAAGCTTGCCAAATCTGTTCCCCACTGAAGGCCAAAACAGAAAATAAGGGCCTACAAAGAGGCTGGAGCGGAGACACCATCAAAGGAATTGTAATTGGAGGAGAAAAAAAGAAAATTTGGGAAATTTAGTGACTGTAAGAAAATGGCCCGGGATAATATCAGGTGCAGTGCGAAGGACCAAAAGATGCAAAAACTTAGCTCACAGATGTTGCAAAAGCAGGGGAAAAAGTCAAGGAGGAAGACACATCTTAGGTGGCAAGATATGAGGACATGGCATGGACACTTCAGAAAACAACCAAAAAATGAAAAAAATCTTTCCCCAAGTCAAAGCCACCAAAAGGCATGGCATGCCATCAAGGGCAGGGAAATGCACCAATGATTCTTCGATTCGTCCCCATTGAAATCACAAGATTTCTTTTCCCTTCCCGAAAGGAAATGAAATTTCCTTTCGGGATGGGAAAAGGAATCTTGTGAATCCCAAAAGAAAGGCTTGCAAACACTCTGGAAAGGAGATAAGTTCAAATGAAATGCATTTGAAAAAAGCAGAAAATCAGTAATTTTAATGTCTTCAAAAAATAGGCTGTGAGGAAATCAGCTGCATTGCAAAGGACCAAAACATGCAAAAAATAGGCTCACAGATGTTGCAAAAGCAGGGGAAAAAGTCAAGGAGGAAGACACAACTTAGGGGGCAAGATATGAGGGACATGGCATGGACACTTCACAAAACAACGAAAAAAAAAAAATTTTTCCAAAGTCAAAGCCATCAAAATGCAGGCAGGCCATACACCAGCAAGTCCAGGCACATGCAGCAAAGCTTGCCAAAATTCATCCCCACTGAAGGCCCAAACAGAAAAGAAGGACCTACAAACACACTGGAACGGAGACTCCATCAAAGGAATTGCAATTGGAGGAGAAAAAAAGGAAATTTGGGAAATCTAGTTACTCTAAGAAAATGGCCCGGGATTATATGAGGTGCAGTGCGAAGGACCAAAAGATGCAAAAATTAAGCTAAGAGATGTTGCAAAATCAGGGGAAATAGTCAAGGAGGAAGACACAACTTAGGGGGCAAGATATGAGGGACATGGCATGAACAGTTAAACAAAAAAAAAAAAAAACAAGAAAAAATCTTTCCCAAAGTCAAAGCCATCAAAATGCAGGCAGGCCATACGCCAGCAAGTGCAGACACATGCAGCAAAGCTTGCCAAAATTGATCCCCACTGAAGGCCAAAACCGAAAAGAAGGACCTACAAACGCGGGGCTCCATGTGTGAGGGGCAGGGCTTCAGGCAGTGAGGGGCGGTGCTCTATGTGTGACGGAAGCGGCTCCATGTGTGTGGGGCAGGGCTCCAGCCAGTGATGGGCGGGGCTCCATGTGGGATGGGCAGGGCTCCATGAGTGAGGGAAGGGGTTCCATGCGTGAGGGGCGGGGTTCCGGGCTGTGAGGGGTGGGGATCCAGTCAGTGAGGGGTGGGGCTCTAGGCAGTGATTGCCGAGGCTCCATGTGTTAGGGTTAGGGCTGCAGCCAGAGAGGGGAGGGCTCCATGTGTGAGGGAAAAGGCTCCATGTGTGTGGGGCAGGGCTCCAGGCAGTGATGGGCGGGGCTCCATGTGGGATGGGCAGGGCTCCATGCAGTGAGGGATAGGGCTCCATATTTGAGGGGCGGGGCTTCAAATATGAAGGGCAAGGCCCCATGAGTGAAGGCCGGGGTTCCAGGCTTTCAGGGGTGGGGATCCAGTCAGTGAGGGGCGGGGCTCAGGGCAGTGATGGCCGGGGCTCTTTGTGTTAGTGGCAGGGCTCCAGCCAGAGAGGGGCAAGGCTCCATGTGTGAGGGAAAGGGCTCCATGTTTGTGGGGCAGGGCTCCAGCCAGTGATGGGCGGGGATCCATGAGGGATGGGCAGGGCTCCATGCAGTCAGGGGCAAGGCTCCATATTTGAGGGGCGGGGCTCCAATTATGAAGGGCAAGGCCCCATGAGTGAGGCGCGGGGTTCCAGGCTTTCAGGGGTGGGGATCCAGTCAGTGCGGGGCGGGGCACTAGGCAGTCATGGCTGGGGCTCCCTGTGTGAGGGGCAGGGCTTCAGGCAGTGAGGGGCGGTGGATGGAGACAGCATCGGAAATATTGCATTAGGAAAAGTAAAAATGTAAATTTGGTAAATTTAGTGACTGTAAGAAAATGGCCCGGGATTGTGTCAGGTGCAGTGCGAAGGACTAAATGATGCCAAAACAAAGCTCACAGATATTTCAAAAGCAGCGGAAAAAGTCAAGGAGGAAAACACAACTTAGGGGGCAAGATATGAGGGACATGGCATGAATATTTAAAACAAGAAAAAAGAAAAACAAGAAAAAATCGTTCCCAAAGTCAAAGCCTTCAAAATGCAGGCAGGCCATACGCCAGCAAGTGCAGGCACATGCAGCAAAGCTTGCCAAATCTGATCCCCACTGAAGGCCAAAACAGAAAATAAGGGCCTACAAAGAGGCTGGAGCGGAGACACCATCAAAGGAATTGTAATTGGAGGAGAAAAAAAGAAAATTTGGGAAATTTAGTGACTGTAAGAAAATGGCCCGGGATAATATCAGGTGCAGTGCGAAGGACCAAAAGATGCAAAAAAGAAGCTCACAGATGTTGCAAAAGCAAGGGAAAAAGTCAAGGAGGAAGACACAACTTAGGTGGCAAGATATGAGGACATGGCATGGACACTTCAGAAAACAACCAAAAAATGAAAAAAATCTTTCCCCAAGTCAAAGCCACCAAAAGGCATGGCATGCCATCAAGGGCAGGGAAATGCACCAATGATTCTTCGGTTCGTCCCCATTGAAATCACAAGATTTCTTTTCCCTTCCCGAAAGGAAATGAAATTTCCTTTCGGGAAGGGAAAAGGAATCTTGTGAATCCCAAAAGAAAGGCTTGCAAACACTCTGGAAAGGAGATAAGTTCAAATGAAATGCAATTGAAAAAAGCAGAAAATCAGTAATTTTAATGTCTTCAAAAAATAGGCTGTGAGGAAATCAGCTGCATTGCAAAGGACCAAAACATGCAAAGAATAGGCTCACAGATGTTGCAAAAGCAGGGGAAAAAGTCAAGGAGGAAGACACAACTTAGGGGGCAAGATATGAGGGACATGGCATGGACACTTCACAAAACAACGAAAAAAAAAAAATTTTTCCAAAGTCAAAGCCATCAAAATGCAGGCAGGCCATACACCAGCAAGTCCAGGCACATGCAGCAAAGCTTGCCAAAATTCATCCCCACTGAAGGCCCAAACAGAAAAGAAGGACCTACAAACACACTGGAACGGAGACTCTATCAAAGGAATTGCAATTGGAGGAGAAAAAAAGGAAATTTGGGAAATCTAGTTACTCTAAGAAAATGGCCCGGGATTATATGAGGTGCAGTGCGAAGGACCAAAAGATGCAAAAATTAAGCTAAGAGATGTTGCAAAATCAGGGGAAATAGTCAAGGAGGAAGACACAACTTACGGGGCAAGATATGAGGGACATGGCATGAACAGTTAAACAAAAAAAAAAAACAAGAAAAAATCTTTCCCAAAGTCAAAGCCATCAAAATGCAGGCAGGCCATACGCCAGCAAGTGCAGACACATGCAGCAAAGCTTGCCAAAATTGATCCCCACTGAAGGCCAAAACCGAAAAGAAGGACCTACAAATGCGGGGCTCCATGTGTGAGGGGCCGGGCTTCAGGCAGTGAGGGGCGGTGCTCTATGTGTGACGGAAGCGGCTCCATGTGTGTGGGGCAGGGCTCCAGCCAGTGATGGGCGGGGTTCCATGTGGGATGGGCAGGGCTCCATGAGTGAGGGAAGGGGTTCCATGCGTGAGGGGCGGGGTTCCGGGCTGTGAGGGGTGGGGATCCAGTCAGTGAGGGGTGGGGCTCTAGGCAGTGATTGCCGAGGCTCCATGTGTTAGGGTTAGGGCTGCAGCCAGAGAGGGGCAGGGCTCCATGTGTGAGGGAAAAGGCTCCATGTGTGTGGGGCAGGGCTCCAGGCAGTGATGGGCGGGGCTCCATGTGGGATGGGCAGGGCTCCATGCAGTGAGGGATAGGGCTCCATATTTGAGGGGCGGGGCTTCAAATATGAAGGGCAAGGCCCCATGAGTGAAGGCCGGGGTTCCAGGCTTTCAGGGGTGGGGATCCAGTCAGTGAGGGGCGGGGCTCAGGGCAGTGATGGCCGGGGCTCTTTGTGTTAGTGGCAGGGCTCCAGCCAGAGAGGGGCAAGGCTCCATGTGTGAGGGAAAGGGCTCCATGTTTGTGGGGCAGGGCTCCAGCCAGTGATGGGCGGGGATCCATGAGGGATGGGCAGGGCTCCATGCAGTCAGGGGCAAGGCTCCATATTTGAGGGGCTGGGATCCAATTATGAAGGGCAAGGCCCCATGAGTGAGGCGCGGGGTTCCAGGCTTTCAGGGGTGGGGATCCAGTCAGTGCGGGGCGGGGCACTAGGCAGTCATGGCTGGGGCTCCCTGTGTGAGAGGCAGGGCTTCAGGCAGTGAGGGGCGGTGGATGGAGACAGCATCGGAAATATTGCATTAGGAAAAGTAAAAATGTAAATTTGGTAAATTTAGTGACTGTAAGAAAATGGCCCGGGATTATGTCAGGTGCAGTGCGAAGGATTAAATGATGCCAAAACAAAGCTCACAGATATTTCAAAAGTAGCGGAAAAAGTCAAGGAGGAAAACACAACTTAGGGGGCAAGATATGAGGGACATGGCATGAATATTTAAAACAAGAAAAAAGAAAAACAAGAAAAAATCGTTCCCAAAGTCAAAGCCTTCAAAATGCAGGCAGGCCATACGCCAGCAAGTGCAGGCACATGCAGCAAAGCTTGCCAAATCTGTTCCCCACTGAAGGCCAAAACAGAAAATAAGGGCCTACAAAGAGGCTGGAGCGGAGACACCATCAAAGGAATTGTAATTGGAGGAGAAAAAAAGAAAATTTGGGAAATTTAGTGACTGTAAGAAAATGGCCCGGGATAATATCAGGTGCAGTGCGAAGGACCAAAAGATGCAAAAACTTAGCTCACAGATGTTGCAAAAGCAGGGGAAAAAGTCAAGGAGGAAGACACAACTTAGGTGGCAAGATATGAGGACATGGCATGGACACTTCAGAAAACAACCAAAAAATGAAAAAAATCTTTCCCCAAGTCAAAGCCACCAAAAGGCATGGCATGCCATCAAGGGCAGGGAAATGCACCAATGATTCTTCGATTCGTCCCCATTGAAATCACAAGATTTCTTTTCCCTTCCCGAAAGGAAATGAAATTTCCTTTCGGGAAGGGAAAAGGAATCTTGTGAATCCCAAAAGAAAGGCTTGCAAACACTCTGGAAAGGAGATAAGTTCAAATGAAATGCATTTGAAAAAAGCAGAAAATCAGTAATTTTAATGTCTTGAAAAAATAGGCTGTGAGGAAATCAGCTGCATTGCAAAGGACCAAAACATGCAAAAAATAGGCTCACAGATGTTGCAAAAGCAGGGGAAAAAGTCAAGGAGGAAGACACAACTTAGGGGGCAAGATATGAGGGACATGGCATGGACACTTCACAAAACAACGAAAAAAAAAAAATTTTTCCAAAGTCAAAGCCATCAAAATGCAGGCAGGCCATACACCAGCAAGTCCAGGCACATGCAGCAAAGCTTGCCAAAATTCATCCCCACTGAAGGCCCAAACAGAAAAGAAGGACCTACAAACACACTGGAACGGAGACTCCATCAAAGGAATTGCAATTGGAGGAGAAAAAAAAGGAAATTTGGGAAATCTAGTTACTCTAAGAAAATGGCCCGGGATTATATGAGGTGCAGTGCGAAGGACCAAAAGATGCAAAAATTAAGCTAAGAGATGTTGCAAAATCAGGGG
This sequence comes from Artemisiospiza belli, assembly GCA_021963965.1. NCBI lineage: Eukaryota > Metazoa > Chordata > Aves > Passeriformes > Passerellidae > Artemisiospiza > Artemisiospiza belli. Next base: position 78,847 of record JAKDEW010000769.1, read on the forward strand.
AAATAGTCAAGGAGGAAGACACAACTTAGGGGGCAAGATATGAGGGACATGGCAGGAACAGTTAAACAAAAAAAAAAAAAAACAAGAAAAAATCTTTCCCAAAGTCAAAGCCATCAAAATGCAGGCAGGCCATACGCCAGCAAGTGCAGACACATGCAGCAAAGCTTGCCAAAATTGATCCCCACTGAAGGCCAAAACCGAAAAGAAGGACCTACAAACGCGGGGCTCCATGTGTGAGGGGCAGGGCTTCAGGCAGTGAGGGGCGGTGCTCTATGTGTGACGGAAGCGGCTCCATGTGTGTGGGGCAGGGCTCCAGCCAGTGATGGGCGGGGCTCCATGAGGGATGGGCAGGGCTCCATGCAGTCAGGGGCAAGGCTCCATATTTGAGGGGCGGGGCTCCAATTATGAAGGGCAAGGCCCCATGAGTGAGGCGCGGGGTTCCAGGCTTTCAGGGGTGGGGATCCAGTCAGTGCGGGGCGGGGCACTAGGCAGTCATGGCTGGGGCTCCCTGTGTGAGAGGCAGGGCTTCAGGCAGTGAGGGGCGGTGGATGGAGACAGCATCGGAAATATTGCATTAGGAAAAGTAAAAATGTAAATTTGGTAAATTTAGTGACTGTAAGAAAATGGCCCGGGATTATGTCAGGTGCAGTGCGAAGGATTAAATGATGCCAAAACAAAGCTCACAGATATTTCAAAAGTAGCGGAAAAAGTCAAGGAGGAAAACACAACTTAGGGGGCAAGATATGAGGGACATGGCATGAATATTTAAAACAAGAAAAAAGAAAAACAAGAAAAAATCGTTCCCAAAGTCAAAGCCTTCAAAATGCAGGCAGGCCATACGCCAGCAAGTGCAGGCACATGCAGCAAAGCTTGCCAAATCTGTTCCCCACTGAAGGCCAAAACAGAAAAGAAGGGCCTACAAACAGGCTGGAGCGGAGACACCATCAAAGGAATTGTAATTGGAGGAGAAAAAAAGAAAATTTGGGAAATTTAGTGACTGTAAGAAAATGGCCCGGGATAATATCAGGTGCAGTGCGAAGGACCAAAAGATGCAAAAACTTAGCTCACAGATGTTGCAAAAGCAGGGGAAAAAGTCAAGGAGGAAGACACAACTTAGGTGGCAAGATATGAGGACATGGCATGGACACTTCAGAAAACAACCAAAAAATGAAAAAAATCTTTCCCCAAGTCAAAGCCACCAAAAGGCATGGCATGCCATCAAGGGCAGGGAAATGCACCAATGATTCTTCGATTCGTCCCCATTGAAATCACAAGATTTCTTTTCCCTTCCCGAAAGGAAATGAAATTTCCTTTCGGGAAGGGAAAAGGAATCTTGTGAATCCCAAAAGAAAGGCTTGCAAACACTCTGGAAAGGAGATAAGTTCAAATGAAATGCATTTGAAAAAAGCAGAAAATCAGTAATTTTAATGTCTTGAAAAAATAGGCTGTGAGGAAATCAGCTGCATTGCAAAGGACCAAAACATGCAAAAAATAGGCTCACAGATGTTGCAAAAGCAGGGGAAAAAGTCAAGGAGGAAGACACAACTTAGGGGGCAAGATATGAGGGACATGGCATGGACACTTCACAAAACAACGAAAAAAAAAAAATTTTTCCAAAGTCAAAGCCATCAAAATGCAGGCAGGCCATACACCAGCAAGTCCAGGCACATGCAGCAAAGCTTGCCAAAATTCATCCCCACTGAAGGCCCAAACAGAAAAGAAGGACCTACAAACACACTGGAACGGAGACTCCATCAAAGGAATTGCAATTGGAGGAGAAAAAAAGGAAATTTGGGAAATCTAGTTACTCTAAGAAAATGGCCCGGGATTATATGAGGTGCAGTGCGAAGGACCAAAAGATGCAAAAATTAAGCTAAGAGATGTTGCAAAATCAGGGGAAATAGTCAAGGAGGAAGACACAACTTAGGGGGCAAGATATGAGGGACATGGCATGAACAGTTAAACAAAAAAAAAAAAAAACAAGAAAAAATCTTTCCCAAAGTCAAAGCCATCAAAATGCAGGCAGGCCATACGCCAGCAAGTGCAGACACATGCAGCAAAGCTTGCCAAAATTGATCCCCACTGAAGGCCAAAACCGAAAAGAAGGACCTACAAACGCGGGGCTCCATGTGTGAGGGGCAGGGCTTCAGGCAGTGAGGGGCGGTGCTCTATGTGTGACGGAAGCGGCTCCATGTGTGTGGGGCAGGGCTCCAGCCAGTGATGGGCGGGGCTCCATGTGGGATGGGCAGGGCTCCATGAGTGAGGGAAGGGGTTCCATGCGTGAGGGGCGGGGTTCCGGGCTGTGAGGGGTGGGGATCCAGTCAGTGAGGGGTGGGGCTCTAGGCAGTGATTGCCGAGGCTCCATGTGTTAGGGTTAGGGCTGCAGCCAGAGAGGGGAGGGCTCCATGTGTGAGGGAAAAGGCTCCATGTGTGTGGGGCAGGGCTCCAGGCAGTGATGGGCGGGGCTCCATGTGGGATGGGCAGGGCTCCATGCAGTGAGGGATAGGGCTCCATATTTGAGGGGCGGGGCTTCAAATATGAAGGGCAAGGCCCCATGAGTGAAGGCCGGGGTTCCAGGCTTTCAGGGGTGGGGATCCAGTCAGTGAGGGGCGGGGCTCAGGGCAGTGATGGCCGGGGCTCTTTGTGTTAGTGGCAGGGCTCCAGCCAGAGAGGGGCAAGGCTCCATGTGTGAGGGAAAGGGCTCCATGTTTGTGGGGCAGGGCTCCAGCCAGTGATGGGCGGGGATCCATGAGGGATGGGCAGGGCTCCATGCAGTCAGGGGCAAGGCTCCATATTTGAGGGGCGGGGCTCCAATTATGAAGGGCAAGGCCCCATGAGTGAGGCGCGGGGTTCCAGGCTTTCAGGGGTGGGGATCCAGTCAGTGCGGGGCGGGGCACTAGGCAGTCATGGCTGGGGCTCCCTGTGTGAGGGGCAGGGCTTCAGGCAGTGAGGGGCGGTGGATGGAGACAGCATCGGAAATATTGCATTAGGAAAAGTAAAAATGTAAATTTGGTAAATTTAGTGACTGTAAGAAAATGGCCCGGGATTGTGTCAGGTGCAGTGCGAAGGACTAAATGATGCCAAAACAAAGCTCACAGATATTTCAAAAGCAGCGGAAAAAGTCAAGGAGGAAAACACAACTTAGGGGGCAAGATATGAGGGACATGGCATGAATATTTAAAACAAGAAAAAAGAAAAACAAGAAAAAATCGTTCCCAAAGTCAAAGCCTTCAAAATGCAGGCAGGCCATACGCCAGCAAGTGCAGGCACATGCAGCAAAGCTTGCCAAATCTGATCCCCACTGAAGGCCAAAACAGAAAATAAGGGCCTACAAAGAGGCTGGAGCGGAGACACCATCAAAGGAATTGTAATTGGAGGAGAAAAAAAGAAAATTTGGGAAATTTAGTGACTGTAAGAAAATGGCCCGGGATAATATCAGGTGCAGTGCGAAGGACCAAAAGATGCAAAAAAGAAGCTCACAGATGTTGCAAAAGCAAGGGAAAAAGTCAAGGAGGAAGACACAACTTAGGTGGCAAGATATGAGGACATGGCATGGACACTTCAGAAAACAACCAAAAAATGAAAAAAATCTTTCCCCAAGTCAAAGCCACCAAAAGGCATGGCATGCCATCAAGGGCAGGGAAATGCACCAATGATTCTTCGGTTCGTCCCCATTGAAATCACAAGATTTCTTTTCCCTTCCCGAAAGGAAATGAAATTTCCTTTCGGGAAGGGAAAAGGAATCTTGTGAATCCCAAAAGAAAGGCTTGCAAACACTCTGGAAAGGAGATAAGTTCAAATGAAATGCAATTGAAAAAAGCAGAAAATCAGTAATTTTAATGTCTTCAAAAAATAGGCTGTGAGGAAATCAGCTGCATTGCAAAGGACCAAAACATGCAAAAAATAGGCTCACAGATGTTGCAAAAGCAGGGGAAAAAGTCAAGGAGGAAGACACAACTTAGGGGGCAAGATATGAGGGACATGGCATGGACACTTCACAAAACAACGAAAAAAAAAAAATTTTTCCAAAGTCAAAGCCATCAAAATGCAGGCAGGCCATACACCAGCAAGTCCAGGCACATGCAGCAAAGCTTGCCAAAATTCATCCCCACTGAAGGCCCAAACAGAAAAGAAGGACCTACAAACACACTGGAACGGAGACTCTATCAAAGGAATTGCAATTGGAGGAGAAAAAAAGGAAATTTGGGAAATCTAGTTACTCTAAGAAAATGGCCCGGGATTATATGAGGTGCAGTGCGAAGGACCAAAAGATGCAAAAATTAAGCTAAGAGATGTTGCAAAATCAGGGGAAATAGTCAAGGAGGAAGACACAACTTACGGGGCAAGATATGAGGGACATGGCATGAACAGTTAAACAAAAAAAAAAAACAAGAAAAAATCTTTCCCAAAGTCAAAGCCATCAAAATGTAGGCAGGCCATACGCCAGCAAGTGCAGACACATGCAGCAAAGCTTGCCAAAATTGATCCCCACTGAAGGCCAAAAGCGAAAAGAAGGACCTACAAACGCGGGGCTCCATGTGTGAGGGGCAGGGCTTCAGGCAGTGAGGGGCGGTGCTCTATGTGTGACGGAAGCGGCTCCATGTGTGTGGGGCAGGGCTCCAGCCAGTGATGGGCGGGGCTCCATGTGGGATGGGCAGGGCTCCATGAGTGAGGGAAGGGGTTCCATGCGTGAGGGGCGGGGTTCCGGGCTGTGAGGGGTGGGGATCCAGTCAGTGAGGGGTGGGGCTCTAGGCAGTGATTGCCGAGGCTCCATGTGTTAGGGTTAGGGCTGCAGCCAGAGAGGGGCAGGGCTCCATGTGTGAGGGAAAAGGCTCCATGTGTGTGGGGCAGGGCTCCAGGCAGTGATGGGCGGGGCTCCATGTGGGATGGGCAGGGCTCCATGCAGTGAGGGATAGGGCTCCATAGTTGAGGGGCGGGGCTTCAAATATGAAGGGCAAGGCCCCATGAGTGAAGGCCGGGGTTCCAGGCTTTCAGGGGTGGGGATCCAGTCAGTGAGGGGCGGGGCTCAGGGCAGTGATGGCCGGGGCTCTTTGTGTTAGTGGCAGGGCTCCAGCCAGAGAGGGGCAAGGCTCCATGTGTGAGGGAAAGGGCTCCATGTTTGTGGGGCAGGGCTCCAGCCAGTGATGGGCGGGGATCCATGAGGGATGGGCAGGGCTCCATGCAGTCAGGGGCAAGGCTCCATATTTGAGGGGCGGGGCTCCAATTATGAAGGGCAAGGCCCCATGAGTGAGGCGCGGGGTTCCAGGCTTTCAGGGGTGGGGATCCAGTCAGTGCGGGGCGGGGCACTAGGCAGTCATGGCTGGGGCTCCCTGTGTGAGGGGCAGGGCTTCAGGCAGTGAGGGGCGGTGGATGGAGACAGCATCGGAAATATTGCATTAGGAAAAGTAAAAATGTAAATTTGGTAAATTTAGTGACTGTAAGAAAATGGCCCGGGATTGTGTCAGGTGCAGTGCGAAGGACTAAATGATGCCAAAACAAAGCTCACAGATATTTCAAAAGCAGGGGAAAAAGTCAAGGAGGAAAACACAACTTAGGGGGCAAGATATGAGGGACATGGCATGAATATTTAAAACAAGAAAAAAGAAAAACAAGAAAATATCGTTCCCAAAGTCAAAGCCTTCAAAATGCAGGCAGGCCATACTCCAGCAAGTGCAGGCACATGCAGCAAAGCTTGCCAAATCTGATCCCCACTGAAGGCCAAAACAGAAAATAAGGGCCTACAAACAGGCTGGAGCGGAGACACCATCAAAGGAATTGTAATTGGAGGAGAAAAAAAGAAAATTTGGGAAATTTAGTGACTGTAAGAAAATGGCCCGGGATAATATCAGGTGCAGTGCGAAGGACCAAAAGATGCAAAAAAGAAGCTCACAGATGTTGCAAAAGCAAGGGAAAAAGTCAAGGAGGAAGACACAACTTAGGTGGCAAGATATGAGGACATGGCATGGACACTTCAGAAAACAACCAAAAAATGAAAAAAATCTTTCCCCAAGTCAAAGCCACCAAAAGGCATGGCATGCCATCAAGGGCAGGGAAATGCACCAATGATTCTTCGGTTCGTCCCCATTGAAATCACAAGATTTCTTTTCCCTTCCCGAAAGGAAATGAAATTTCCTTTCGGGAAGGGAAAAGGAATCTTGTGAATCCCAAAAGAAAGGCTTGCAAACACTCTGGAAAGGAGATAAGTTCAAATGAAATGCAATTGAAAAAAGCAGAAAATCAGTAATTTTAATGTCTTCAAAAAATAGGCTGTGAGGAAATCAGCTGCATTGCAAACGAACAAAACATGCAAAAAATAGGCTCACAGATGTTGCAAAAGCAGGGGAAAAAGTCAAGGAGGAAGACACAACTTAGGGGGCAAGATATGAGGGACATGGCATGGACACTTCACAAAACAACGAAAAAAAAAAATTTTTCCAAAGTCAAAGCCATCAAAATGCAGGCAGGCCATACACCAGCAAGTCCAGGCACATGCAGCAAAGCTTGCCAAAATTCATCCCCACTGAAGGCCCAAACAGAAAAGAAGGACCTACAAACACACTGGAACGGAGACTCCATCAAAGGAATTGCAATTGGAGGAGAAAAAAAGGAAATTTGGGAAATCTAGTTACTCTAAGAAAATGGCCCGGGATTATATGAGGTGCAGTGCGAAGGACCAAAAGATGCAAAAATTAAGCTAAGAGATGTTGCAAAATCAGGGGAAATAGTCAAGGAGGAAGACACAACTTACGGGGCAAGATATGAGGGACATGGCATGAACAGTTAAACAAAAAAAAAAAACAAGAAAAAATCTTTCCCAAAGTCAAAGCCATCAAAATGTAGGCAGGCCATACGCCAGCAAGTGCAGACACATGCAGCAAAGCTTGCCAAAATTGATCCCCACTGAAGGCCAAAACCGAAAAGGAGGACCTACAAACGCGGGGCTCCATGTGTGAGGGGCCGGGCTTCAGGCAGTGAGGGGCGGTGCTCTATGTGTGACGGAAGCGGCTCCATGTGTGTGGGGCAGGGCTCCAGCCAGTGATGGGCGGGGCTCCATGTGGGATGGGCAGGGCTCCATGAGTGAGGGAAGGGGTTCCATGCGTGAGGGGCGGGGTTCCGGGCTGTGAGGGGTGGGGATCCAGTCAGTGAGGGGTGGGGCTCTAGGCAGTGATTGCCGAGGCTCCATGTGTTAGGGTTAGGGCTGCAGCCAGAGAGGGGAGGGCTCCATGTGTGAGGGAAAAGGCTCCATGTGTGTGGGGCAGGGCTCCAGGTAGTGATGGGCGGGGCTCCATGTGGGATGGGCAGGGCTCCATGCAGTGAGGGATAGGGCTCCATATTTGAGGGGCGGGGCTTCAAATATGAAGGGCAAGGCCCCATGAGTGAAGGCCGGGCTTCCAGGCTTTCAGGGGTGGGGATCCAGTCAGTGAGGGGCGGGGCTCAGGGCAGTGATGGCCGGGGCTCTTTGTGTTAGTGGCAGGGCTCCAGCCAGAGAGGGGCAAGGCTCCATGTGTGAGGGAAAGGGCTCCATGTTTGTGGGGCAGGGCTCCAGCCAGTGATGGGCGGGGATCCATGAGGGATGGGCAGGGCTCCATGCAGTCAGGGGCAAGGCTCCATATTTGAGGGGGCGGGGCTCCAATTATGAAGGGCAAGGCCCCATGAGTGAGGCGCGGGGTTCCAGGCTTTCAGGGGTGGGGATCCAGTCAGTGCGGGGCGGGGCACTAGGCAGTCATGGCTGGGGCTCCCTGTGTGAGAGGCAGGGCTTCAGGCAGTGAGGGGCGGTGGATGGAGACAGCATCGGAAATATTGCATTAGGAAAAGTAAAAATGTAAATTTGGTAAATTTAGTGACTGTAAGAAAATGGCCCGGGATTATGTCAGGTGCAGTGTGAAGGACTAAATGATGCCAAAACAAAGCTCACAGATGTTTCAAAAGCAGCGGAAAAAGTCAAGGAGGAAAACACAACTTAGGGGGCAAGATATGAGGGACATGGCATGAATATTTAAAACAAGAAAAAAGAAAAACAAGAAAAAATCGTTCCCAAAGTCAAAGCCTTCAAAATGCAGGCAGGCCATACGCCAGCAAGTGCAGGCACATGCAGCAAAGCTTGCCAAATCTGATCCCCACTGAAGGCCAAAACAGAAAATAAGGGCCTACAAACAGGCTGGAGCGGAGACACCATCAAAGGAATTGTAATTGGAGGAGAAAAAAAAGAAAATTTGGGAAATTTAGTGACTGTAAGAAAATGGCCCGGGATAATATCAGGTGCAGTGCGAAGGACCAAAAGATGCAAAAACTAAGCTCACAGATGTTGCAAAAGCAGGGGAAAAAGTCAAGGAGGAAGACACAACTTAGGTGGCAAGATATGAGGACATGGCATGGACACGTCAGAAAACAACCAAAAAATGAAAAAAATCTTTCCCCAAGTCAAAGCCACCAAAAGGCATGGCATGCCATCAAGGGCAGGGAAATGCACCAATGATTCTTCGGTTCGTCCCCATTGAAATCACAAGATTTCTTTTCCCTTCCCGAAAGGAAATGAAATTTCCTTTCGGGAAGGGAAAAGGAATCTTGTGAATCCCAAAAGAAAGGCTTGCAAACACTCTGGAAAGGAGATAAGTTCAAATGAAATGCAATTGAAAAAAGCAGAAAATCAGTAATTTTAATGTCTTCAAAAAATAGGCTGTGAGGAAATCAGCTGCATTGCAAAGGACCAAAACATGCAAAAAATAGGCTCACAGATGTTGCAAAAGCAGGGGGAAAAGTCAAGGAGGAAGACACAACTTAGGGGGCAAGATATGAGGGACATGGCATGGACACTTCACAAAAGAATGAAAAAAAAAAAATTTTTCCAAAGTCAAAGCCATCAAAATGCAGGCAGGCCATACACCAGCAAGTCCAGGCACATGCAGCAAAGCTTGCCAAAATTCATCCCCACTGAAGGCCCAAACAGAAATAAAGGACCTACAAACACATTGGAACGGAGACTCCATCAAAGGAATTGCAATTGGAGGAGAAAAAAAGAAAATTTGGGAAATCTAGTTACTCTAAGAAAATGGCCCGGGATTATATGAGGTGCAGTGCGAAGGACCAAAAGATGCAAAAATTAAGCTAAGAGATGTTGCAAAATCAGGGGAAGTAGTCAAGGAGGAAGACACAACTTACGGGGCAAGATATGAGGGACATGGCATGAAGAGTTAAACAAAAAAAAAAAAACAAGAAAAAATCTTTCCCAAAGTCAAAGCCATCAAAATGCAGGCAGGCCATACGCCAGCAAGTGCAGACACATGCAGCAAAGCTTGCCAAAATTGATCCCCACTGAAGGCCAAAACCGAAAAGAAGGACCTACAAACGCGAGGCTCCATGTGTGAGGGGCAGGGCTTCAGGCAGTGAGGGGCGGGGCTCCATGTGGCATGGGCCGGGCTCCATGAGTGAGGGAAGGGGTTCCATGCGTGAGGGGCGGGGTTCCGGGCTGTGAGGGGTGGGGATCCAGTCAGTGAGGGGTGGGGCTCTCGGCAGTGATTGCCGAGGCTCCATGTGTTAGGGTTAGGGCTGCAGCCAGAGAGGGGCAGGGCTCCATGTGTGAGGGAAAAGGCTCCATGTGTGTGGGGCAGGGCTCCAGGCAGTGATGGGCGGGGCTCCATGTGGGATGGGCAGGGCTCCATGCAGTGAGGGATAGGGCTCCATATTTGAGGGGCGGGGCTTCAAATATGAAGGGCAAGGCCCCATGAGTGAAGGCCGGGGTTCCAGGCTTTCAGGGGTGGGGATCCAGTCAGTGAGGGGCGGGGCTCAGGGCAGTGATGGCCGGGGCTCTTTGTCTTAGTGGCAGGGCTCCAGCCAGAGAGGGGCAAGGCTCCATGTGTGAGGGAAAGGGCTCCATGTTTGTGGGGCAGGGCTCCAGCCAGTGATGGGCGGGGATCCATGAGGGATGGGCAGGGCTCCATGCAGTCAGGGGCAAGGCTCCATATTTGAGGGGCGGGGCTCCAATTATGAAGGGCAAGGCCCCATGAGTGAGGCGCGGGGTTCCAGGCTTTCAGGGGTGGGGATCCAGTCAGTGCGGGGCGGGGGCACTAGGCAGTCATGGCTGGGGCTCCCTGTGTGAGGGGCAGGCCTTCAGGCAGTGAGGGGCGGTGGATGGAGACAGCATCGGAAATATTGCATTAGGAAAAGTAAAAATGTAAATTTGGTAAATTTAGTGACTGTAAGAAAATGGCCCGGGATTATGTCAGGTGCAGTGCGAAGGACTAAATGATGCCAAAACAAAGCTCACAGATGTTTCAAAAGCAGCGGAAAAAGTCAAGGAGGAAAACACAACTTAGGGGGCAAGATATGAGGGACATGGCATGAATATTTAAAACAAGAAAAAAGAAAAACAAGAAAATATCGTTCCCAAAGTCAAAGCCTTCAAAATGCAGGCAGGCCATACGCCAGCAAGTGCAGGCACATGCAGCAAAGCTTGCCAAATCTGATCCCCACTGAAGGCCAAAACAGAAAAGAAGGGCCTACAAACAGGCTGGAGCGGAGACACCATCAAAGGAATTGTAATTGGAGGAGAAAAAAAGAAAATTTGGGAAATTTAGTGACTGTAAGAAAATGGCCCGGGATAATATCAGGTGCAGTGCGAAGGACCAAAAGATGCAAAAACTAAGCTCACAGATGTTGCAAAAGCAGGGGAAAAAGTCAAGGAGGAAGACACAACTTAGGTGGCAAGATATGAGGACATGGCATGGACACTTCAGAAATCAACCAAAAAATGAAAAAAAATCTTTCCCCAAGTCAAAGCCACCAAAAGGCATGGCATGCCATCAAGGGCAGGGAAATGCACCAATGATTCTTCGGTTCGTCCCCATTGAAATCACAAGATTTCTTTTCCCTTCCCGAAAGGAAATGAAATTTCCTTTCGGGAAGGGAAAAGGAATCTTGTGAATCCCAAAAGAAAGGCTTGCAAACACTCTGGAAAGGAGATAAGTTCAAATGAAATGCATTTGAAAAAAGCAGAAAATCAGTAATTTTAATGTCTTGAAAAAATAGGCTGTGAGGAAATCAGCTGCATTGCTAAGGACCAAAACATGCAAAAAATAGGCTCACAGATGTTGCAAAAGCAGGGGGAAAAGTCAAGGAGGAAGACACAACTTAGGGGGCAAGATATGAGGGACATGGCATGGACACTTCACAAAACAACGAAAAAAAATAATTTTTCCAAAGTCAAAGCCATCAAAATGCAGGCAGGCCATACACCAGCAAGTGCAGGCACATGCAGCAAAGCTTGCCAAAATTCATCCCCACTGAAGGCCCAAACAGAAAAGAAGGACCTACAAACACACTGGAACGGAGACTCCATCAAAGGAATTGCAATTGGAGGAGAAAAAAAGGAAATTTGGGAAATCTAGTTACTCTAAGGAAAATGGCCCGGGATTATATGAGGTGCAGTGCGAAGGACCAATAGATGCAAAAATTAAGCTAAGAGATGTTGCAAAATCAGGGGAAATAGTCAAGGAGGAAGACACAACTTACGGGGCAAGATATGAGGGACGTGGCACGAACAGTTAAACAAAAAAAAAGAAACAAGAAAAAATCTATCCCAAAGTCAAAGCCATCAAAATGCAGGCAGGCCATACGCCAGCAAGTGCAGACACATGCAGCAAAGCTTGCCAAAATTGATCCCCACTGAAGGCCAAAAGCGAAAAGAAGGACCTACAAACGCGGGGCTCCATGTGTGAGGGGGCAGGGCTTCAGGCAGTGAGGGGGCGGTGCTCTATGTGTGACGGAAGCGGCTCCATGTGTGTGGGGCAGGGCTCCAGCCAGTGATGGGCGGGGCTCCATGTGGGATGGGCAGGGGCTCCATGAGTGAGGGAAGGGGTTCCATGCGTGAGGGGCGGGGTTCCGGGCTGTGAGGGGTGGGGATCCAGTCAGTGAGGGGTGGGGCTCTAGGCAGTGATTGCCGAGGCTCCATGTGTTAGGGTTAGGGCTGCAGCCAGAGAGGGGGCAGGGCTCCATGTGTGAGGGAAAAGGCTCCATGTGTGTGGGGCAGGGCTCCAGGCAGTGATGGGCGGGGGCTCCATGTGGGATGGGCAGGGCTCCATGCAGTGAGGGATAGGGCTCCATATTTGAGGGGCGGGGCTTCAAATATGAAGGGCAAGGCCCCATGAGTGAAGGCCGGGGTTCCAGGCTTTCAGGGGTGGGGATCCAGTCAGTGAGGGGCGGGGCTCAGGGCAGTGATGGCCGGGGCTCTTTGTGTTAGTGGCAGGGCTCCAGCCAGAGAGGGGCAAGGCTCCATGTGTGAGGGAAAGGGCTCCATGTTCGTGGGGCAGGGCTCCAGCCAGTGATGGGCGGGGATCCATGAGGGATGGGCAGGGCTCCATGCAGTCAGGGGCAAGGCTCCATATTTGAGGGGCGGGGCTCCAATTATGAAGGGCAAGGCCCCATGAGTGAGGCGCGGGGTTCCAGGCTTTCAGGGGTGGGGATCCAGTCAGTGCGGGGCGGGGGCACTAGGCAGTCATGGCTGGGGCTCCCTGTGTGAGGGGGCAGGGCTTCAGGCAGTGAGGGGCGGTGGATGGAGACAGCATCGGAAATATTGCATTAGGAAAAGTAAAATGTAAATTTGGTAAATTTAGTGACTGTAAGAAAATGGCCCGGGATTATGTCAGGTGCAGTGCGAAGGACTAAATGATGCCAAAACAAAGCTCACAGATATTTCAAAAGCAGCGGAAAAAGTCAAGGAGGAAAACACAACTTAGGGGGCAAGATATGAGGGACATGGCATGAATATTTAAAACAAGAAAAAAGAAAAACAAGAAAAAAATCGTTCCCAAAGTCAAAGCCTTCAAAATGCAGGCAGGCCATACGCCAGCAAGTGCAGGCACATGCAGCAAAGCTTGCCAAATCTGATCCCCACTGAAGGCCAAAACAGAAAAGAAGGGCCTACAAACAGGCTGGAGCGGAGACACCATCAAAGGAATTGTAATTGGAGGAGAAAAAAAGAAAATTTGGGAAATTTAGTGACTGTAAGAAAATGGCCCGGGATAATATCAGGTGCAGTGCGAAGGACCAAAAGATGCAAAAACTAAGCTCACAGATGTTGCAAAAGCAGGGGAAAAAGTCAAGGAGGAAGACACAACTTAGGTGGCAAGATATGAGGACATGGCATGGACACTTCAGAAATCAACCAAAAAATGAAAAAAATCTTTCCCCCAAGTCAAAGCCGCCAAAAGGCATGGCATGCCATCAAGGGCAGGGAAATGCACCAATGATTCTTCGATTCGTCCCCATTGAAATCACAAGATTTCTTTTCCCTTCCCGAAAGGAAATGAAATTTCCTTTCGGGAAGGGAAAAGGAATCTTGTGAATCCCAAAAGAAAGGCTTGCAAACACTCTGGAAAGGAGATAAGTTCAAATGAAATGCAATTGAAAAAAGCAGAAAATCAGTAATTTTAATGTCTTCAACAAATAGGCTGTGAGGAAATCAGCTGCATTGCAAAGGACCAAAACATGCAAAAAATAGGCTCACAGATGTTGCAAAAGCAGGGGGAAAAGTCAAGGAGGAAGACACAACTTAGGGGGCAAGATATGAGGGACATGGCATGGACACTTCACAAAACAACGAAAAAAAAAAATTTTTCCAAAGTCAAAGCCATCAAAATGCAGGCAGGCCATACACCAGCAAGTCCAGGCACATGCAGCAAAGCTTGCCAAAATTCATCCCCACTGAAGGCCCAAACAGAAAAGAAGGACCTACAAACACACTGGAACGGAGACTCCATCAAAGGAATTGCAATTGGAGGAGAAAAAAAGGAAATTTGGGAAATCTAGTTACTCTAAGAAAATGGCCCGGGATTATATGAGGTGCAGTGCGAAGGACCAAAAGATGCAAAAATTAAGCTAAGAGATGTTGCAAAATCAGGGGAAATAGTCAAGGAGGAAGACACAACTTACGGGGCAAGATATGAGGGACATGGGCACGAACAGTTAAACAAAAAAAAAAAAACAAGAAAAAATCTTTCCCAAAGTCAAAGCCATCAAAATGCAGGCAGGCCATACGCCAGCAAGTGCAGACACATGCAGCAAAGCTTGCCAAAATTGATCCCCACTGAAGGCCAAAACCGAAAAGAAGGACCTACAAACGCGGGGCTCCATGTGTGAGGGGCAGGGCTTCAGGCAGTGAGGGGCGGTGCTCTATGTGTGACGGAAGCGGCTCCATGTGTGTGGGGCAGGGCTCCAGCCAGTGATGGGCGGGGCTCCATGTGGGATGGGCAGGGCTCCATGAGTGAGGGAAGGGGTTCCATGCGTGAGGGGCGGGGTTCCGGGCTGTGAGGGGTGGGGATCCAGTCAGTGAGGGGTGGGGCTCTAGGCAGTGATTGCCGAGGCTCCATGTGTTAGGGTTAGGGCTGCAGCCAGAGAGGGGCAGGGCTCCATGTTTGAGGGAAAAGGCTCCATGTGTGTGGGGCAGGGCTCCAGGCAGTGATGGGCGGGGCTCCATGTGGGATGGGCAGGGCTCCATGCAGTGAGGGATAGGGCTCCATATTTGAGGGGGCGGGGCTTCAAATATAAAGGGCAAGGCCCCATGAGTGAAGGCCGGGGTTCCAGGCTTTCAGGGGTGGGGATCCAGTCAGTGAGGGGCGGGGCTCAGGGCAGTGATGGCCGGGGCTCTTTGTGTTAGTGGCAGGGCTCCAGCCAGAGAGGGGCAAGGCTCCATGTGTGAGGGAAAGGGCTCCATGTTTGTGGGGGCAGGGCTCCAGCCAGTGATGGGCGGGGATCCATGAGGGATGGGCAGGGCTCCATGCAGTCAGGGGCAAGGCTCCATATTTGAGGGGCGGGACTCCAATTATGAAGGGCAAGGCCCCATGAGTGAGGCGCGGGATTCCAGGCTTTCAGGGGTGGGGATCCAGTCAGTGCGGGGCGGGGGCACTAGGCAGTCATGGCTGGGGCTCCCTGTGTAAAGGGGCAGGGCTTCAGGCAGTGAGGGGCGGTGGATGGAGACAGCATCGGAAATATTGCATTAGGAAAAGTAAAAATGTAAATTTGGTAAATTTAGTGACTGTAAGAAAATGGCCCGGGATTATGTCAGGTGCAGTGCGAAGGACTAAATGATGCCAAAACAAAGCTCACAGATATTTCAAAAGCAGCGGAAAAAGTCAAGGAGGAAAACACAACTTAGGGGGCAAGATATGAGGACATGGCATGGACACTTCAGAAATCAACCAAAAAATGAAAAAAAAATCTTTCCCCAAGTCAAAGCCACCAAAAGGCATGGCATGCCATCAAGGGCAGGGAAATGCACCAATGATTTTTCGATTCGTCCCCATTGAAATCACAAGATTTCTTTTCCCTTCCCGAAAGGAAATGAAATTTTCTTTCGGGAAGGGAAAAGGAATCTTGTGAATCCCAAAAGAAAGGCTTGCAAACACTCTGGAAAGGAGATAAGTTCAAATGAAATGCAATTGAAAAAAGCAGAAAATCAGTAATTTTAATGTCTTCAAAAAATAGGCTGTGAGGAAATCAGCTGCATTGCAAAGGACCAAAACATGCAAAAAATAGGCTCACAGATGTTGCAAAAGCAGGGGAAAAAGTCAAGGAGGAAGACACAACTTAGGGGGCAAGATATGAGAGACATGGCATGGACACTTCACAAAACAACGAAAAAAAGAATTTTTCCAAAGTCAAAGCCATCAAAATGCAGGCAGGCCATACACCAGCAAGTCCAGGCACATGCAGCAAAGCTTGCCAAAATTCATCCCCACTGAAGGCCCAAACAGAAAAGAAGGACCTACAAACACACTGGAACGGAGACTCCATCAAAGGAATTGCAATTGGAGGAGAAAAAAAGGAAATTTGGGAAATCTAGTTACTCTAAGAAAATGGCCCGGGATTATATGAGGTGCAGTGCGAAGGACCAAAAGATGCAAAAATTAAGCTAAGAGATGTTGCAAAATCAGGGGAAATAGTCAAGGAGGAAGACACAACTTACGGGGCAAGATATGAGGGACATGGCATGAACAGTTAAACAAAAAAAAAAAAAAAAACAAGAAAAAATCTTTCCCAAAGTCAAAGCCATCAAAATGCAGGCAGGCCATACGCCAGCAAGTGCAGACACATGCAGCAAAGCTTACCAAAATTGATCCCCACTGAAGGCCAAAACCGAAAAGAAGGACCTACAAACGCGGGGCTCCATGTGTGAGGGGCAGGGCTTCAGGCAGTGAGGGGCGGTGCTCTATGTGTGACGGAAGCGGCTCCATGTGTGTGGGGCAGGGCTCCAGCCAGTGATGGGCGGGGCTCCATGTGGGATGGGCAGGGCTCCATGAGTGAGGGAAGGGGTTCCATGCGTGAGGGGTGGGGTTCCGGGCTGTGAGGGGTGGGGATCCAGTCAGTGAGGGGTGGGGCTCTAGGCAGTGATTGCCGAGGCTCCATGTGTTAGGGTTAGGGCTGCAGCCAGAGAGGGGCAGGGCTCCATGTGTGAGGGAAAATGCTCCATGTGTGTGGGGCAGGGCTCCAGGCAGTGATGGGCGGGGCTCCATGTGGGATGGGCAGGGCTCCATGATGTCAGGGATAGGGCTCCATATTTGAGGGGCGGGGCTTCAAATATGAAGGGCAAGGCCCCATGAGTGAAGGCCGGCGTTCCAGGCTTTCAGGGGTGGGGATCCAGTCAGTGAGGGGCGGGGCTCAGGGCAGTGATGGCCGGGGCTCTTTGTGTTAGTGGCAGGGCTCCAGCCAGAGAGGGGCAAGGCTCCATGTGTGAGGGAAAGGGCTCCATGCTTGTGGGGCAGGGCTCCAGCCAGTGATTGGCGGGGATCCATGAGGGATGGGCAGGGCTCCATGCAGTCAGGGGCAAGGCT
Source organism: Artemisiospiza belli (assembly GCA_021963965.1). Taxonomy (NCBI): domain Eukaryota; kingdom Metazoa; phylum Chordata; class Aves; order Passeriformes; family Passerellidae; genus Artemisiospiza; species Artemisiospiza belli. Next base: position 95,670 of record JAKDEW010000769.1, read on the forward strand.
CCATATTTGAGGGGCGGGGCTCCAATTATGAAGGGCAAGGCCCCATGAGTGAGGCGCGGGGTTCCAGGCTTTCAGGGGTGGGGATCCAGTCAGTGCGGGGCGGGGCATTAGGCAGTCATGGCTGGGGCTCCCTGTGTGAGGGGCAGGGCTTCAGGCAGTGAGGGGCGGTGGATGGAGACAGCATCGGAAATATTGCATCAGGAAAAGTAAAAATGTAAATTTGGTAAATTTAGTGACTGTAAGAAAATGGCCCGGGATTATGTCAGGTGCAGTGCGAAGGACTAAATGATGCCAAAACAAAGCTCACAGATATTTCAAAAGCAGCGGAAAAAGTCAAGGAGGAAAACAACACTTAGGTGGCAAGATATGAGGACATGGCATGGACACTTCAGAAATCAACCAAAAAATGAAACAAAATCTTTCCCCAAGTCAAAGCCACCAAAAGGCATGGCATGCCATCAAGGGCAGGGAAATGCACCAATGATTCTTCGATTCGTCCCCTTTGAAATCACAAGATTTCTTTTCCCTTCCCGAAAGGAAATGAAATTTCCTTTCGGGAAGGGAAAAGGAATCTTGTGAATCCCAAAAGAAAGGCTTGCAAACACTCTGGAAAGGAGATAAGTTCAAATGAAATGCAATTGAAAAAAGCAGAAAATCAGTAATTTTAATGTCTTCAAAAAATAGGCTGTGAGGAAATCAGCTGCATTGCAAAGGACCAAAACATGCAAAAAATAGGCTCACAGATGTTGCAAAAGCAGGGGAAAAAGTCAAGGAGGAAGACACAACTTAGGGGGCAAGATATGAGAGACATGGCATGGACACTTCACAAAACAACGAAAAAAAACTTTTTCCAAAGTCAAAGCCATCAAAATGCAGGCAGGCCATACACCAGCAAGTCCAGGCACATGCAGCAAAGCTTGCCAAAATTCATCCCCACTGAAGGCCCAAACAGAAAAGAAGGACCTACAAACACACTGGAACGGAGACTCCATCAAAGGAATTGCAATTGGAGGAGAAAAAAAGGAAATTTGGGAAATCTAGTTACTCTAAGAAAATGGCCCGGGATTATATGAGGTGCAGTGCGAAGGACCAAAAGATGCAAAAATTAAGCTAAGAGATGTTGCAAAATCAGGGGAAATAGTCAAGGAGGAAGACACAACTTACGGGGCAAGATATGAGGGACATGGCATGAACAGTTAAACAAAAAAAAAAAAACAAGGAAAAATCTTTCCCAAAGTCAAAGCCATCAAAATGCAGGCAGGCCATACGCCAGCAAGTGCAGACACATGCAGCAAAGCTTGCCAAAATTGATCCCCACTGAAGGCCAAAACCGAAAAGAAGGACCTACAAACGCGGGGCTCCATGTGTGAGGGGCAGGGCTTCAGGCAGTGAGGGGCGGTGCTCTATGTGTGACGGAAGCGGCTCCATGTGTGTGGGGCAGGGCTCCAGCCAGTGATGGGCGGGGGCTCCATGTGGGATGGGCAGGGCTCCATGAGTGAGGGAAGGGGTTCCATGCGTGAGGGGCGGGGTTCCGGGCTGTGAGGGGTGGGGATCCAGTCAGTGAGGGGTGGGGCTCTAGGCAGTGATTGCCGAGGCTCCATGTGTTAGGGTTAGGGCTGCAGCCAGAGAGGGGCAGGGCTCCATGTGTGAGGGAAAAGGCTCCATGTGTGTGGGGCAGGGCTCCAGGCAGTGATGGGCGGGGCTCCATGTGGGAAGGGCAGGGCTCCATGCAGTGAGGGATAGGGCTCCATATTTGAGGGGCGGGGCTTCAAATATGAAGGGCAAGGCCCCATGAGTGAAGGCCGGGCTTCCAGGCTTTCAGGGGTGGGGATCCAGTCAGTGAGGGGCGGGGCTCAGGGCAGTGATGGCCGGGGCTCTTTGTCTTAGTGGCAGGGCTTCAGCCAGAGAGGGGCAAGGCTCCATGTGTGAGGGAAAGGGCTCCATGTTTGTGGGGCAGGGCTCCAGACAGTGATGGGCGGGGATCCATGAGGGATGGGCAGGGCTCCATGCAGTCAGGGGCAAGGCTCCATATTTGAGGGGCGGGGCTCCAATTATGAAGGGCAAGGCCCCATGAGTAAAGGCCGGGGTTCCAGGCTTTCAGGGGTGGGATCCAGTCAGTGAGGGGCGGGGCTCAGGGCAGTGATGGCCGGGGCTCTTTGTCTTAGTGGCAGGGCTCCAGCCAGAGAGGGGCAAGGCTCCATGTGTGAGGGAAAGGGCTCCATGTTCGTGGGGCAGGGCTCCAGCCAGTGATGGGCGGGGATCCATGAGGGATGGGCAGGGCTCCATGCAGTCAGGGGCAAGGCTCCATATTTGAGGGGCGGGGCTCCAATTATGAAGGGCAAGGCCCCATGAGTGAGGCGCGGGGTTCCAGGCTTTCAGGGGTGGGGATCCAGTCAGTGCGGGGCGGGGGCACTAGGCAGTCATGGCTGGGGCTCCCTGTGTGAGGGGCAGGGCTTCAGGCAGTTAGGGGCGGTGGATGGAGACAGCATCGGAAATATTGCATTAGGAAAAGTAAAAATGTAAATTTGGTAAATTTAGTGACTGTAAGAAAATGGCCTGGGATTATGTCAGGTGCAGTGCGAAGGACTAAATGATGCCAAAACAAAGCTCACAGATATTTCAAAAGCAGCGGAAAAAGTCAAGGAGGAAAACACAACTTAGGGGGCAAGATATGAGGGACATGGCATGAATATTTAAAACAAGAAAAAAGAAAAACAAGAAAAAATCGTTCCCAAAGTCAAAGCCTTCAAAATGCAGGCAGGCCATACGCCAGCAAGTGCAGGCACATGCAGCAAAGCTTGCCAAATCTGATCCCCACTGAAGGCCAAAACAGAAAACAAGGGCCTACAAACAGGATGGAGCGGAGACACCATCAAAGGAATTGTAATTGGAGGAGAAAAAAAGAAAATTTGGGAAATTTAGTGACTGTAAGAAAATGGCCCGGGATAATATCAGGTGCAGTGCGAAGGACCAAAAGATGCAAAAACTAAGCTCACAGATGTTGCAAAAGCAGGGGAAAAAGTCAAGGAGGAAGACACAACTTAGGTGGCAAGATATGAGGACATGGCATGGACACTTCAGAAATCAACCAAAAAATGAAAAAAATCTTTCCCCAAGTCAAAGCCACCAAAAGGCATGGCATGCCATCAAGGGCAGGGAAATGCACCAATGATTCTCCAATTCGTCCCCATTGAAATCACAAGATTTCTTTTCCCTTCCCGAAAGGAAATGAAATTTCCTTTCGGGAAGGGAAAAGGAATCTTGTGAATCCCAAAAGAAAGGCTTGCAAACACTCTGGAAAGGAGATAAGTTCAAATGAAATGCAACTGAAAAAAGCAGAAAATCAGTAATTTTAATGTCTTGAAAAAATAGGCTGTGAGGAAATCAGCTGCATTGCAAAGGACCAAAACATGCAAAAAATAGGCTCACAGATGTTGCAAAAGCAGGGGAAAAAGTCAAGGAGGAAGACACAACTTAGGGGGCAAGATATGAGGGACATGGCATGGACACTTCGCAAAACAACGAAAAAAAAAATTTTTCCAAAGTCAAAGCCATCAAAATGCAGGCAGGCCATACACCAGCAAGTCCAGGCACATGCAGCAAAGCTTGCCAAAATTCATCCCCACTGAAGGCCCAAACAGAAAAGAAGGACCTACAAACACACTGGAACGGAGACTCCATCAAAGGAATTGCAATTGGAGGAGAAAAAAAGGAAATTTGGGAAATCTAGTTACTCTAAGAAAATGGCCCGGGATTATATGAGGTGCAGTGCGAAGGACCAAAAGATGCAAAAATTAAGCTAAGAGATGTTGCAAAATCAGGGGAAATAGTCAAGGAGGAAGACACAACTTACGGGGCAAGATATGAGGGACATGGCATGAACAGTTAAACAAAAAAAAAAAAACAAGGAAAAATCTTTCCCAAAGTCAAAGCCATCAAAATGCAGGCAGGCCATACGCCAGCAAGTGCAGACACATGCAGCAAAGCTTGCCAAAATTGATCCCCACTGAAGGCCAAAACCGAAAAGAAGGACCTACAAACGCGGGGCTCCATGTGTGAGGGGCAGGGCTTCAGGCAGTGAGGGGCGGTGCTCTATGTGTGACGGAAGCGGCTCCATGTGTGTGGGGCAGGGCTCCAGCCAGTGATGGGCGGGGCTCCATGTGGGATGGGCAGGGCTCCATGAGTGAGGGAAGGGGTTCCATGCGTGAGGGGCGGGGTTCCGGGCTGTGAGGGGTGGGGATCCAGTCAGTGAGGGGTGGGGCTCTAGGCAGTGATTGCCGAGGCTCCATGTGTTAGGGTTAGGGCTGCAGCCAGAGAGGGGCAGGGCTCCATGTGTGAGGGAAAAGGCTCCATGTGTGTGGGGCAGGGCTCCAGGCAGTGATGGGCGGGGCTCCATGTGGGATGGGCAGGGCTCCATGCAGTGAGGGATAGGGCTCCATATTTGAGGGGCGGGGCTTCAAATATGAAGGGCAAGGCCCCATGAGTGAAGGCCGGGCTTCCAGGGTTTCAGGGGTGGGGATCCAGTCAGTGAGGGGCGGGGCTCAGGGCAGTGATGGCCGGGGCTCTTTGTCTTAGTGGCAGGGCTTCAGCCAGAGAGGGGCAAGGCTCCATGTGTGAGGGAAAGGGCTCCATGTTTGTGAGGCAGGGCTCCAGACAGTGATGGGCGGGGATCCATGAGGGATGGGCAGGGCTCCATGCAGTCAGGGGCAAGGCTCCATATTTGAGGGGCGGGGCTCCAATTACGAAGGGCAAGGCCCCATGAGTGAAGGCCGGGGTTCCAGGCTTTCAGGGGTGGGGATCCAGTCAGTGAGGGGCGGGGCTCAGGGCAGTGATGGCCGGGGCTCTTTGTGTTAGTGGCAGGGCTCCAGCCAGAGAGGGGCAAGGCTCCATGTGTGAGGGAAAGGGCTCCATGTTTGTGGGGCAGGGCTCCAGCCAGTGATGGGCGGGGATCCATGAGGGATGGGCAGGGCTCCATGCAGTCAGGGGCAAGGCTCCATATTTGAGGGGCGGGGCTCCAATTATGAAGGGCAAGGCCCCATGAGTGAGGCGCGGGGTTCCAGGCTTTCAGGGGTGGGGATCCAGTCAGTGCGGGGTGGGGCACTAGGCAGTCATGGCTGGGGCTCCCTGTGTGAGGGGCAGGGCTTCAGGCAGTGAGGGGCGGTGGATGGAGACAGCATCGGAAATATTGCATTAGGAAAAGTAAAAATGTAAATTTGGTAAATTTAGTGACTGTAAGAAAATGGCCTGGGATTATGTCAGGTGCAGTGCGAAGGACTAAATGATGCCAAAACAAAGCTCACAGATATTTCAAAAGCAGCGGAAAAAGTCAAGGAGGAAAACACAACTTAGGGGGCAAGATATGAGGGACATGGCATGAATATTTAAAACAAGAAAAAAGAAAAACAAGAAAAAATCGTTCCCAAAGTCAAAGCCTTCAAAATGCAGGCAGGCCATACGCCAGCAAGTGCAGGCACATGCAGCAAAGCTTGCCAAATCTGATCCCCACTGAAGGCCAAAACAGAAAACAAGGGCCTACAAACAGGATGGAGCGGAGACACCATCAAAGGAATTGTAATTGGAGGAGAAAAAAAAGAAAATTTGGGAAATTTAGTGACTGTAAGAAAATGGCCCGGGATAATATCAGGTGCAGTGCGAAGGACCAAAAGATGCAAAAACGAAGCTCACAGATGTTGCAAAAGCAGGGGAAAAAGTCAAGGAGGAAGACACAACTTAGGTGGCAAGATATGAGGACATGGCATGGACACTTCAGAAATCAACCAAAAAATGAAAAAAATCTTTCCCCAAGTCAAAGCCACCAAAAGGCATGGCATGCCATCAAGGGCAGGGAAATGCACCAATGATTCTTCGATTCGTCCCCATTGAAATCACAAGATTTCTTTTCCCTTCCCGAAAGGAAATGAAATTTCCTTTCAGGAAGGGAAAAGGAATCTTGTGAATCCCAAAAGAAAGGCTTGCAAACACTCTGGAAAGGAGATAAGTTCAAATGAAATGCAATTGAAAAAAGCAGAAAATCAGTAATTTTAATGTCTTGAAAAAATAGGCTGTGAGGAAATCAGCTGCATTGCAAAGGACCAAAACATGCAAAAAATAGGCTCACAGATGTTGCAAAAGCAGGGGAAAAAGTCAAGGAGGAAGACACAACTTAGGGGGCAAGATATGAGAGACATGGCATGGACACTTCACAAAACAACGAAAAAAAAACTTTTTCCAAAGTCAAAGCCATCAAAATGCAGGCAGGCCATACACCAGCAAGTCCAGGCACATGCAGCAAAGCTTGCCAAAATTCATCCCCACTGAAGGCCCAAACAGAAAAGAAGGACCTACAAACACACTGGAACGGAGACTCCATCAAAGGAATTGCAATTGGAGGAGAAAAAAAGGAAATTTGGGAAATCTAGTTACTCTAAGAAAATGGCCCGGGATTATATGAGGTGCAGTGCGAAGGACCAAAAGATGCAAAAATTAAGCTAAGAGATGTTGCAAAATCAGGGGAAATAGTCAAGGAGGAAGACACAACTTACGGGGCAAGATATGAGGGACATGGCATGAACAGTTAAACAAAAAAAAAAAAACAAGGAAAAATCTTTCCCAAAGTCAAAGCCATCAAAATGCAGGCAGGCCATACGCCAGCAAGTGCAGACACATGCAGCAAAGCTTGCCAAAATTGATCCCCACTGAAGGCCAAAACCGAAAAGAAGGACCTACAAACGCGGGGCTCCATGTGTGAGGGGCAGGGCTTCAGGCAGTGAGGGGCGGTGCTCTATGTGTGACGGAAGCGGCTCCATGTGTGTGGGGCAGGGCTCCAGCCAGTGATGGGCGGGGGCTCCATGTGGGATGGGCAGGGCTCCATGAGTGAGGGAAGGGGTTCCATGCGTGAGGGGCGGGGTTCCGGGCTGTGAGGGGTGGGGATCCAGTCAGTGAGGGGGTGGGGCTCTAGGCAGTGATTGCCGAGGCTCCATGTGTTAGGGTTAGGGCTGCAGCCAGAGAGGGGCAGGGCTCCATGTGTGAGGGAAAAGGCTCCATGTGTGTGGGGGCAGGGCTCCAGGCAGTGATGGGCGGGGCTCCATGTGGGATGGGCAGGGCTCCATGCAGTGAGGGATAGGGCTCCATATTTGAGGGGCGGGGCTTCAAATATGAAGGGCAAGGCCCCATGAGTGAAGGCCGGGCTTCCAGGCTTTCAGGGGTGGGGATCCAGTCAGTGAGGGGCGGGGCTCAGGGCAGTGATGGCCGGGGCTCTTTGCCCTAGTGGCAGGGCTTCAGCCAGAGAGGGGCAAGGCTCCATGTGTGAGGGAAAGGGCTCCATGTTTGTGGGGCAGGGCTCCAGCCAGTGATGGGCGGGGATCCATGAGGGATGGGCAGGGCTCCATGCAGTCAGGGGCAAGGCTCCATATTTGAGGGGCGGGGCTCCAATTATGAAGGGCAAGGCCCCATGAGTGAGGGGCGGGGTTCCAGGCTTTCAGGGGTGGGGATCCAGTCAGTGAGGGGCGGGGCTCAGGGCAGTGATGGCCGGGGCTCTTTGTCTTATTGGCAGGGCTCCAGCCAGAGAGGGGCAAGGCTCCATGTGTGAGGGAAAGGGCTCCATGTTTGTGGGGCAGGGCTCCAGCCAGTGATGGGCGGGGATCCATGAGGGATGGGCAGGGCTCCATGCAGTCAGGGGCAAGGCTCCATATTTGAGGGGCGGGGCTCCAATTATGAAGGGCAAGGCCCCATGAGTGAGGCGCGGGGTTCCAGGCTTTCAGGGGTGGGGATCCAGTCAGTGCGGGGCGGGGGCACTAGGCAGTCATGGCTGGGGCTCCCTGTGTGAGGGGCAGGGCTTCAGGCAGTGAGGGGCGGTGGATGGAGACAGCATCGGAAATATTGCATTAGGAAAAGTAAAAATGTAAATTTGGTAAATTTAGTGACTGTAAGAAAATGGCCTGGGATTATGTCAGGTGCAGTGCGAAGGACTAAATGATGCCAAAACAAAGCTCACAGATATTTCAAAAGCAGCGGAAAAAGTCAAGGAGGAAAACACAACTTAGGGGGCAAGATATGAGGGACATGGCATGAATATTTAAAACAAGAAAAAAGAAAAACAAGAAAAAATCCTTCCCAAAGTCAAAGCCTTCAAAATGCAGGCAGGCCATACGCCAGCAAGTGCAGGCACATGCAGCAAAGCTTGCCAAATCTGATCCCCACTGAAGGCCAAAACAGAAAACAAGGGGCCTACAAACAGGATGGAGCGGAGACACCATCAAAGGAATTGTAATTGGAGGAGAAAAAAAGAAAATTTGGGAAATTTAGTGACTGTAAGAAAATGGCCCGGGATAATATCAGGTGCAGTGCGAAGGACCAAAAGATGCAAAAACTAAGCTCACAGATGTTGCAAAAGCAGGGGAAAAAGTCAAGGAGGAAGACACAACTTAGGTGGCAAGATATGAGGACATGGCATGGACACTTCAGAAATCAACCAAAAAATGAAAAAAATCTTTCCCCAAGTCAAAGCCACCAAAAGGCATGGCATGCCATCAAGGGCAGGGAAATGCACCAATGATTCTCCAATTCGTCCCCATTGAAATCACAAGATTTCTTTTCCCTTCCCGAAAGGAAATGAAATTTCCTTTCGGGAAGGGAAAAGGAATCTTGTGAATCCCAAAAGAAAGGCTTGCAAACACTCTGGAAAGGAGATAAGTTCAAATGAAATGCAACTGAAAAAAGCAGAAAATCAGTAATTTTAATGTCTTGAAAAAATAGGCTGTGAGGAAATCAGCTGCATTGCAAAGGACCAAAACATGCAAAAAATAGGCTCACAGATGTTGCAAAAGCAGGGGAAAAAGTCAAGGAGGAAGACACAACTTAGGGGGCAAGATATGAGGGACATGGCATGGACACTTCACAAAACAACGAAAAAAAAAATTTTTCCAAAGTCAAAGCCATCAAAATGCAGGCAGGCCATACACCAGCAAGTCCAGGCACATGCAGCAAAGCTTGCCAAAATTCATCCCCACTGAAGGCCCAAACAGAAAAGAAGGACCTACAAACACACTGGAACGGAGACTCCATCAAAGGAATTGCAATTGGAGGAGAAAAAAAGGAAATTTGGGAAATCTAGTTACTCTAAGAAAATGGCCCGGGATTATATGAGGTGCAGTGCGAAGGACCAAAAGATGCAAAAATTAAGCTAAGAGATGTTGCAAAATCAGGGGAAATAGTCAAGGAGGAAGACACAACTTACGGGGCAAGATATGAGGGACATGGCATGAACAGTTAAACAAAAAAAAAAAAACAAGGAAAAATCTTTCCCAAAGTAAAAGCCATCAAAATGCAGGCAGGCCATACGCCAGCAAGTGCAGACACATGCAGCAAAGCTTGCCAAAATTGATCCCCACTGAAGGCCAAAACCGAAAAGAAGGACCTACAAACGCGGGGCTCCATGTGTGAGGGGCAGGGCTTCAGGCAGTGAGGGGCGGTGCTCTATGTGTGACGGAAGAGGCTCCATGTGTGTGGGGCAGGGCTCCAGCCAGTGATGGGCGGGGCTCCATGTGGGATGGGCAGGGCTCCATGAGTGAGGGAAGGGGTTCCATGCGTGAGGGGCGGGGTTCCGGGCTGTGAGGGGTGGGGATCCAGTCAGTGAGGGGTGGGGCTCTAGGCAGTGATTGCCGAGGCTCCATGTGTTAGGGTTAGGGCTGCAGCCAGAGAGGGGCAGGGCTCCATGTGTGAGGGAAAAGGCTCCATGTGTGTGGGGCAGGGCTCCAGCCAGTGATGGGCGGGGATCCATGAGGGATGGGCAGGGCTCCATGCAGTCAGGGGCAAGGCTCCATATTTGAGGGGCGGGGCTCCAATTATGAAGGGCAAGGCCCCATGAGTGAGGCGCGGGGGCTTTCAGGGGTGGGGATCCAGTCAGTGCGGGGCGGGGCACTAGGCAGTCATGGCTGGGGCTCCCTGTGTGAGGGGCAGGGCTTCAGGCAGTGAGGGGCGGTGGATGGAGACAGCATCGGAAATATTGTATTAGGAAAAGTAAAAATGTAAATTTGGTAAATTTAGTGACTGTAAGAAAATGGCCCGGGATTATGTCAGGTGCAGTGCGAAGGACTAAATGATGCCAAAACAAAGCTCACAGATATTTCAAAAGCAGCGGAAAAAGTCAAGGAGGAAAACACAACTTAGGGGGCAAGATATGAGGGACATGGCATGAATATTTAAAACAAGAAAAAAGAAAAACAAGAAAAAATCCTTCCCAAAGTCAAAGCCTTCAAAATGCAGGCAGGCCATACGCCAGCAAGTGCAGGCACATGCAGCAAAGCTTGCCAAATCTGATCCCCACTGAAGGCCAAAACAGAAAATAAGGGCCTACAAAGAGGCTGGAGCGGAGACACCATCAAAGGAATTGTAATTGGAGGAGAAAAAAAGAAAATTTGGGAAATTTAGTGACTGTAAGAAAATGGCCCGGGATAATATCAGGTGCAGTGCGAAGGACCAAAAGATGCAAAAACTAAGCTCACAGATGTTGCAAAAGCAGGGGAAAAAGTCAAGGAGGAAGACACAACTTAGGTGGCAAGATATGAGGACATGGCATGGACACTTCAGAAATTAACCAAAAAATGAAAAAAATCTTTCCCCAAGTCAAAGCCACCAAAAGGCATGGCATGCCATCAAGGGCAGGGAAATGCACCAATGATTCTTCGATTCGTCCCCATTGAAATCACAAGATTTCTTTTCCCTTCCCGAAAGGAAATGAAATTTCCTTTCGGGAAGGGAAAAGGAATCTTGTGAATCCCAAAAGAAAGGCTTGCAAACACTCTGGAAAGGAGATAAGTTCAAATGAAATGCAACTGAAAAAAGCAGAAAATCAGTAATTTTAATGTCTTGAAAAAATAGGCTGTGAGGAAATCAGCTGCATTGCAAAGGACCAAAACATGCAAAAAATAGGCTCACAGATGTTGCAAAAGCAGGGGAAAAAGTCAAGGAGGAAGACACAACTTAGGGGGCAAGATATGAGGGACATGGCATGGACACTTCACAAAACAACGAAAAAAAAAATTTTTCCAAAGTCAAAGCCATCAAAATGCAGGCAGGCCATACACCAGCAAGTCCAGGCACATGCAGCAAAGCTTGCCAAAATTCATCCCCACTGAAGGCCCAAACAGAAAAGAAGGACCTACAAACACACTGGAACGGAGACTCCATCAAAGGAATTGCAATTGGAGGAGAAAAAAAGGAAATTTGGGAAATCTAGTTACTCTAAGAAAATGGCCCGGGATTATATGAGGTGCAGTGCGAAGGACCAAAAGATGCAAAAATTAAGCTAAGAGATGTTGCAAAATCAGGGGAAATAGTCAAGGAGGAAGACACAACTTACGGGGCAAGATATGAGGGACATGGCATGAACAGTTAAACAAAAAAAAAAAAACAAGGAAAAATCTTTCCCAAAGTAAAAGCCATCAAAATGCAGGCAGGCCATACGCCAGCAAGTGCAGACACATGCAGCAAAGCTTGCCAAAATTGATCCCCACTGAAGGCCAAAACCGAAAAGAAGGACCTACAAACGCGGGGCTCCATGTGTGAGGGGCAGGGCTTCAGGCAGTGAGGGGCGGTGCTCTATGTGTGACGGAAGAAGCTCCATGTGTGTGGGGCAGGGCTCCAGGCAGTGATGGGCGGGGCTCCATGTGGGATGGGCAGGGCTCCATGCAGTGAGGGATAGGGCTCCATATTTGAGGGCCGGGGCTTCAAATATGAAGGGCAAGGCCCCATGAGTGAAGGCGCGGGGTTCCAGGCTTTCAGGGGTGGGGGATCCAGTCAGTGAGGGGCGGGGCTCAGGGCAGTGATGGCCGGGGCTCTTTGTGTTAGTGGCAGGGCTGCAGCCAGAGAGGGGCAAGGGCTCCGTGTGTGAGGGAAAGGGCTCCATGTTTGTGGGGCAGGGCTCCAGCCAGTGATGGGCGGGGATCCATGAGGGATGGGCAGGGCTCCATGCAGTCAGGGGCAAGGCTCCATATTTGAGGGGCGGGGCTCCAATTATGAAGGGCAAGGCCCCATGAGTGAGGTGCGGGGTTCCAGGCTTTCAGGGGTGGGGATCCAGTCAGTGCGGGGGCGGGGGCACTAGGCAGTCATGGCTGGGGCTCCCTGTGTGAGGGGCAGGGCTTCAGGCAGTGAGGGGCGGTGGATGGAGACAGCATCGGAAATATTGCATTAGGAAAAGTAAAAATGTAAATTTGGTAAATTTAGTGACTGTAAGAAAATGGCCCGGGGATTATGTCAGGTGCAGTGCGAAGGACTAAATGATGCCAAAACAAAGCTCACAGATATTTCAAAAGCAGCGGAAAAAGTCAAGGAGGAAAACACAACTTAGGGGGCAAGATATGAGGGACATGGCATGAATATTTAAAACAAGAAAAAAGAAAAACAAGAAAAAATCGTTCCCAAAGTCAAAGCCTTCAAAATGCAGGCAGGCCATACGCCAGCAAGTGCAGGCACATGCAGCAAAGCTTGCCAAATCTGATCCCCACTGAAGGCCAAAACAGAAAAGAAGGGCCTACAAACAGGCTGGAGCGGAGACACCATCAAAGGAATTGTAATTGGAGGAGAAAAAAAGAAAATTTGGGAAATTTAGTGACTGTAGGAAAATGGCCCGGGATAATATCAGGTGCAGTGCGAAGGACCAAAAGATGCAAAAACTAAGCTCACAGATGTTGCAAAAGCAGGGGAAAAAGTCAAGGAGGAAGACACAACTTAGGTGGCAAGATATGAGGACATGGCATGGACACTTCAGAAATCAACCAAAAAATGAAAAAAATCTTTCCCCAAGTCAAAGCCACCAAAAGGCATGGCATGCCATCAAGGGCAGGGAAATGCACCAATGATTCTTCGATTCGTCCCCATTGAAATCACAAGATTTCTTTTCCCTTCCCGAAAGGAAATGAAATTTCCTTTCGGGAAGGGAAAAGGAATCTTGTGAATCCCAAAAGAAAGGCTTGCAAACACTCTGGAAAGGAGATAAGTTCAAATGAAATGCAATTGAAAAAAGCAGAAAATCAGTAATTTTAATGTCTTCAAAAAATAGGCTGTGAGGAAATCAGCTGCATTGCAAAGGACCAAAACATGCAAAAAATAGGCTCACAGATGTTGCAAAAGCAGGGGAAAAAGTCAAGGAGGAAGACACAACTTAGGGGGCAAGATATGAGGGACATGGCATGGACACTTCACAAAACAACGAAAAAAAAAAATTTTTCCAAAGTCAAAGCCATCAAAATGCAGGCAGGCCATACACCAGCAAGTCCAGGCACATGCAGCAAAGCTTGCCAAAATTCATCCCCACTGAAGGCCCAAACAGAAAAGAAGGACCTACAAACACACTGGAACGGAGACTCCATCAAAGGAATTGCAATTGGAGGAGAAAAAAAGGAAATTTGGGAAATCTAGATACTCTAAGAAAATGGCCCGCTATTATATGAGGTGCAGTGCGAAGGACCAAAAGATGCAAAAATTAAGCTAAGAGATGTTGCAAAATCAGGGGAAATAGTCAAGGAGGAAGACACAACTTACGGGGCAAGATATGAGGGACATGGCATGAACAGTTAAACAAAAAAAAAAAAAAAACAAGAAAAATTCTTTCCCAAAGTCAAAGCCATCAAAATGCAGGCAGGCCATACGCCAGCAAGTGCAGACACATGCAGCAAAGCTTGCCAAAATTGATCCCCACTGAAGGCCAAAACCGAAAAGAAGGACCCAAAAACGCGGGGCTCCATGTGTGAGGGGCAGGGCTTCAGGCAGTGAGGGGCGGTGCTCTATGTGTGACGGAAGCGGCTCCATGTGTGTGGGGCAGGGCTCCAGCCAGTGATGGGCGGGGCTCCATGTGGGATGGGCAGGGCTCCATGAGTGAGGGAAGGGGTTCCATGCGTGAGGGGCGGGGTTCCGGGCTGTGAGTGGTGGGGATCCAGTCAGTGAGGGGTGGGGCTCTAGGCAGTGATTGCCGAGGCTCCATGTGTTAGGGTTAGGGCGGCAGCCAGAGAGGGGCAGGGCTCCATGTGTGAGGGAAAAGGCTCCATGTGTGTGGGGCAGGGCTCCAGGCAGTGATGGGCGGGGCTCCATGTGGGATGGGCAGGGCTCCATGCAGTGAGGGATAGGGCTCCATATTTGAGGGGCGGGGGCTTCAAATATGAAGGGCAAGGCCCCATGAGTGAAGGCCGGGGTTCCAGGCTTTCAGGGGTGGGGATCCAGTCAGTGAGGGGCGGGGCTCAGGGCAGTGATGGCCGGGGCTCTTTGTGTTAGTGGCAGGGCTCCAGCCAGAGAGGGGCAAGGCTCCATGTGTGAGGGAAAGGGCTCCATGTTTGTGGGGCAGGGCTCCAGCCAGTGATGGGCGGGGATCCATGAGGGATGGGCAGGGCTCCATGCAGTCAGGGGCAAGGCTCCATATTTGAGGGGCGGGGCTCCAATTATGAAGGGCAAGGCCCCATGAGTGAGGCGCGGGGTTCCAGGCTTTCAGGGGTGGGGATCCAGTCAGTGTGGGGCGGGGCACTAGGCAGTCATGGCTGGGGCTCCCTGTGTGAGGGGCAGGGCTTCAGGCAGTGAGGGGCGGTGGATGGAGACAGCATCGGAAATATTGCATTAGGAAAAGTAAAAATGTAAATTTGGTAAATTTAGTGACTGTAAGAAAATGGCCCGGGATTATGTCAGGTGCAGTGCGAAGGACTAAATGATGCCAAAACAAAGCTCACAGATATTTCCAAAGCAGCGGAAAAAGTCAAGGAGGAAAACACAACTTAGGGGGCAAGATATGAGGACATGGCATAAATATTTAAAACAAGAAAAAAGAAAAACAAGAAAAAATCTTTCCCAAAGTCAAAGCCTTCAAAATGCAGGCAGGCCATACGCCAGCAAGTGCAGGCACATGCAGCAAAGCTTGCCAAATCTGATCCCCACTGAAGGCCAAAACAGAAAAGAAGGACCTACAAAGAGGCTGGAGCGGAGACACCATCAAAGGAATTGTAATTGGAGGAGAAAAAAAGAAAATTTGGGAAATTTAGTGACTGTAAGAAAATGGCCCGGGATAATATCAGGTGCAGTGCGAAGGACCAAAAGATGCAAAAACTAAGCTCACAGATGTTGCAAAAGCAGGGGAAAAAGTCAAGGAGGAAGACACAACTTAGGTGGCAAGATATGAGGACATGGCATGGACACTTCAGAAATCAACCAAAAAATGAAAAAAATCTTTCCCCAAGTCAAAGCCACCAAAAGGCATGGCATGCCATCAAGGGCAGGGAAATGCACCAATGATTCTTCGATTCGTCCCCATTGAAATCACAAGATTTCTTTTCCCTTCCCGAAAGGAAATGAAATTTCCTTTCGGGAAGGGAAAAGGAATCTTGTGAATCCCAAAAGAAAGGCTTGTAAACACTCTGGAAAGGAGATAAGTTCAAATGAAATGCAATTGAAAAAAGCAGAAAATCAGTAATTTTAATGTCTTCAAAAAATAGGCTGTGAGGAAATCAGCTGCATTGCAAAGGACCAAAACATGCAAAAAATAGGCTCACAGATGTTGCAAAAGCAGGGGAAAAAGTCAAGGAGGAAGACACAACTTAGGGGGCAAGATATGAGGGACATGGCATGGACACTTCACAAAACAACGAAAAAAAAAAATTTTTCCAAAGTCAAAGCCATCAAAATGCAGGCAGGCCATACACCAGCAAGTCCAGGCACATGCAGCAAAGCTTGCCAAAATTCATCCCCACTGAAGGCCCAAACAGAAAAGAAGGACCTACAAACACACTGGAACGGAGACTCCATCAAAGGAATTGCAATTGGAGGAGAAAAAAAGGAAATTTGGGAAATCTAGTTACTCTAAGAAAATGGCCCGGGATTATATGAGGTGCAGTGCGAAGGACCAAAAGATGCAAAAATTAGGCTAAGAGATGTTGCAAAATCAGGGGAAATAGTCAAGGAGGAAGACACAACTTACGGGGCAAGATATGAGGGACATGGCATGAACAGTTAAACAAAAAATAAAAAACAAGAAAAAATCTTTCCCAAAGTCAAAGCCATCAAAATGCAGGCAGGCCATACGCCAGCAAGTGCAGACACATGCAGCAAAGCTTGCCAAAATTGATCCCCACTGAAGGCCAAAACCGAAAAGAAGGACCTACAAACGCGGGGCTCCATGTGTGAGGGGCAGGGCTTCAGGCAGTGAGGGGCGGTGCTCTATGTGTGACGGAAGCGGCTCCATGTGTGTGGGGCAGGGCTCCAGCCAGTGATGGGCGGGGTTCCATGTGGGATGGGCAGGGCTCCATGAGTGAGGGAAGGGGTTCCATGCGTGAGGGGCGGGGTTCCGGGCTGTGAGGGGTGGGGATCCAGTCAGTGAGGGGTGGGGCTCTAGGCAGTGATTGCCGAGGCTCCATGTGTTAGGGTTAGGGCGGCAGCCAGAGAGGGGCAGGGCTCCATGTGTGAGGGAAAAGGCTCCATGTGTGTGGGGCAGGGCTCCAGGCAGTGATGGGCGGGGCTCCATGTGGGATGGGCAGGGCTCCATGCAGTGAGGGATAGGGCTCCATATTTGAGGGGCGGGGCTTCAAATATGAAGGGCAAGGCCCATGAGTGAAGGCCGGGGTTCCAGGCTTTCAGGGGTGGGGATCCAGTCAGTGAGGGGCGGGGCTCAGGGCAGTGATGGCCGGGGCTCTTTGTGGTAGTGGCAGGGCTCCAGCCAGAGAGGGGCAAGGCTCCATGTGTGAGGGAAAGGGCTCCATGCTTGTGGGGCAGGGCTCCAGCCAGTGATGGGCGGGGATCCATGAGGGATGGGCAGGGCTCCATGCAGTCAGGGGCAAGGCTCCATATTTGAGGGGCGGGGCTCCAATTATGAAGGGCAAGGCCCCATGAGTGAGGCGCGGGATTCCAGGCTTTCAGGGGTGGGGATCCAGTCAGTGTGGGGCGGGGCACTAGGCAGTCATGGCTGGGGCTCCCTGTGTGAGGGGCAGGGCTTCAGGCAGTGAGGGGCGGTGGATGGAGACAGCATCGGAAATATTGCATTAGGAAAAGTAAAAATGTAAATTTGGTAAAATTAGTGACTGTAAGAAAATGGCCCGGGATTATGTCAGGTGCAGTGCGAAGGACTAAATGATGCCAAAACAAAGCTCACAGATATTTCAAAAGCAGCGGAAAAAGTCAAGGAGGGAAACACAACTAGGGGGCAAGATATGAGGACATGGCATAAATATTTAAAACAAGAAAAAAGAGAAACAAGAAAAAATCTTTCCCAAAGTCAAAGCCTTCAAAATGCAGGCAGGCCATACGCCAGCAAGTGCAGGCACATGCAGCAAAGCTTGCCAAATCTGATCCCCGCTGAAGGCCAAAACAGAAAAGAAGGGCCTACAAACAGGCTGGAGCGGAGACACCATCAAAGGAATTGTAATTGGAGGAGAAAAAAAGAAAATTTGGGAAATTTAGTGACTGTAAGAAAATGGCCCGGGATAATATCAGGTGCAGTGCGAAGGACCAAAAGATGCAAAAACTAAGCTCACAGATGTTGCAAAAGCAGGGGAAAAAGTCAAGGAGGAAGACACAACTTAGGTGGCAAGATATGAGGACATGGCATGGACACTTCAGAAATCAACCAAAAAATGAAAAAAATCTTTCCCCAAGTCAAAGCCACCAAAAGGCATGGCATGCCATCAAGGGCAGGGAAATGCACCAATGATTCTTCGATTCGTCCCCATTGAAATCACAAGATTTCTTTTCCCTTCCCGAAAGGAAATGAAATTTCCTTTCGGGAAGGGAAAAGGAATCTTGTGAATCCCAAAAGAAAGGCTTGCAAACACTCTGGAAAGGAGATAAGTTCAAATGAAATGCAATTGAAAAAAGCAGAAAATCAGTAATTTTAATGTCTTCAAAAAATAGGCTGTGAGGAAATCAGCTGCATTACAAAGGACAAAAAGATGCAAAAAATAGCCTCACAGATGTTGCAAAAGCAGGGGAAAAAATTCAAGGAGGAAGACACAACTTAGGGGGCAAGATATGAGGGACATGGCATGGACACTTCACAAAACAACGAAAAAAAAAAAAATTTTCCAAAGTCAAAGCCATCAAAATGCAGGCAGGCCATACACCAGCAAGTCCAGGCACATGCAGCAAAGCTTGCCAAAATTCATCCCCACTGAAGGCCCAAACAGAAAAGAAGGACCTACAAACACACTGGAACGGAGACTCCATCAAAGGAATTGCAATTGGAGGAGAAAAAAAGGAAATTTGGGAAATCTAGTTACTCTAAGAAAATGGCCCGGGATTATATGAGGTGCAGTGCGAAGGACCAAAAGATGCAAAAATTAAGCTAAGAGATGTTGAAAAATCAGGGGAAATAGTCAAGGAGGAAGACACAACTTACGGGGCAAGATATGAGGGACATGGCATGAACAGTTAAACAAAAAAAAAAAAACAAGAAAAAATCTTTCCCAAAGTCAAAGCCATCAAAATGCAGGCAGGCCATACGCCAGCAAGTGCAGACACATGCAGCAAAGCTTGCCAAAATTGATCCCCACTGAAGGCCAAAACCGAAAAGAAGGACCTACAAACGCGGGGCTCCATGTGTGAGGGGCAGGGCTTCAGGCAGTGAGGGGCGGTGCTGTATGTGTGACGGAAGCGGCTCCATGTGTGTGGGGCAGGGCTCCAGCCAGTGATGGGCGGGGCTCCATGTGGGATGGGCAGGGCTCCATGAGTGAGGGAAGGGGTTCCATGCGTGAGGGGCGGGGTTCCGGGCTGTGAGTGGTGGGGATCCAGTCAGTGAGGGGTGGGGCTCTAGGCAGTGATTGCCGAGGCTCCATGTGTTAGGGTTAGGGCTGCAGCCAGAGAGGGGCAGGGCTCCATGTGTGAGGGAAAAGGCTCCATGTGTGTGGGGCAGGGCTCCAGGCAGTGATGGGCGGGGCTCCATGTGGGATGGGCAGGGCTCCATGCAGTGAGGGATAGGGCTCCATATTTGAGGGGCGGGGCTTCAAATATGAAGGGCAAGGCCCCATGAGTGAAGGCCGGGGTTCCAGGCTTTCAGGGGTGGGGATCCAGTCAGTGAGGGGCGGGGCTCAGGGCAGTGATGGCCGGGGCTCTTTGTGTTAGTGGCAGGGCTCCAGCCAGAGAGGGGCAAGGCTCCATGTGTGAGGGAAAGGGCTCCATGTTTGTGGGGCAGGGCTCCAGCCAGTGATGGGCGGGGATCCATGAGGGATGGGCAGGGCTCCATGCTGTCAGGGGCAAGGCTCCATATTTGAGGGGCGGGGCTCCAATTATGAAGGGCAAGGCCCCATGAGTGAGGCGCGGGGTTCCAGGCTTTCAGGGGTGGGGATCCAGTCAGTGCGGGGCGGGGCACTAGGCAGTCATGGCTGGGGCTCCCTGTGTGAGGGGCAGGGCTTCAGGCAGTGAGGGGCGGTGGATGGAGACAGCATCGGAAATATTGCATTAGGAAAAGTAAAAATGTAAATTTGGTAAATTTAGTGACTGTAAGAAAATGGCCCGGGATTATGTCAGGTGCAGTGTGAAGGACTAAATGATGCCAAAACAAAGCTCACAGATATTTCAAAAGCAGCGGAAAAAGTCAAGGAGGAAAACACAACTTAGGGGGCAAGATATGAGGGACATGGCATGAATATTTAAAACAAGAAAAAAGAAAAACAAGAAAAAATCGTTCCCAAAGTCAAAGCCTTCAAAATGCAGGCAGGCCATACGCCAGCAAGTGCAGGCACATGCAGCAAAGCTTGCCAAATCTGATCCCCACTGAAGGCCAAAACAGAAAATAAGGGCCTACAAACAGGCTGGAGCGGAGACACCATCAAAGGAATTGTAATTGGAGGAGAAAAAAAGAAAATTTGGGAAATTTAGTGACTGTAAGAAAATGGCCCGGGATAATATCAGGTGCAGTGCGAAGGACCAAAAGATGCAAAAACTAAGCTCACAGATGTTGCAAAAGCAGGGGAAAAAGTCAAGGAGGAAGACACAACTTAGGTGGCAAGATATGAGGACATGGCATGGACACTTCAGAAATCAACCAAAAAATGAAAAAAAATCTTTCCCCAAGTCAAAGCCACCAAAAGGCATGGCATGCCATCAAGGGCAGGGAAATGCACCAATGATTCTTCGATTCGTCCCCATTGAAATCACAAGATTTCTTTTCCCTTCCCGAAAGGAAATGAAATTTCCTTTCAGGAAGGGAAAAGGAATCTTGTGAATCCCAAAAGAAAGGCTTGCAAACACTCTGGAAAGGAGATAAGTACAAATGAAATGCAACTGAAAAAAGCAGAAAATCAGTAATTTTAATGTCTTGAAAAAATAGGCTGTGAGGAAATCAGCTGCATTGCAAAGGACCAAAACATGCAAAAAATAGGCTCACAGATGTTGCAAAAGCAGGGGAAAAAGTCAAGGAGGAAGACACAATTAGGGAGCAAAATATGAGGGACATGGCGTGGACACTTCACAAAACAACGAAAAAAAAATTTTTCCAAAGTCAAAGCCATCAAAATGCAGGCAGGCCATACACCAGCAAGTCCAGGCACATGCAGCAAAGCTTGCCAAAATTCATCCCCACTGAAGGCCCGAACAGAAAAGAAGGACCTACAAACACACTGGAACGGAGACTCCATCAAAGGAATTGCAATTGGAGGAGAAAAAAAGGAAATTTGGGAAATCTAGTTACTCTAAGAAAATGGCCCGGGATTATATGAGGTGCAGTGCGAAGTACCAAAAGATGCAAAAATTAAGCTAAGAGATGTTGCAAAATCAGGGGAAATAGTCAAGGAGGAAGACACAACTTACGGGGCAAGATATGAGGGACATGGCATGAACAGTTAAACAAAAAAAGAAAAACAGGAAAAAA
Organism: Artemisiospiza belli; assembly: GCA_021963965.1. NCBI lineage: Eukaryota > Metazoa > Chordata > Aves > Passeriformes > Passerellidae > Artemisiospiza > Artemisiospiza belli. Next base: position 116,500 of record JAKDEW010000769.1, read on the forward strand.
TCTTTCCCAAAGTCAAAGCCATCAAAATGCAGGCAGGCCATACGCCAGCAAGTGCAGACACATGCAGCAAAGCTTGCCAAAATTGATCCCCACTGAAGGCCAAAAGCGAAAAGAAGGACCTACAAACGCGGGGCTCCATGTGTGAGGGGCAGGGCTTCAGGCAGTGAGGGGCGGTGCTCTATGTGTGACGGAAGCGGCTCCATGTGTGTGGGGCAGGGCTCCAGCCAGTGATGGGCGGGGCTCCATGTGGGATGGGCAGGGCTCCATGAGTGAGGGAAGGGGTTCCATGCGTGAGGGGCGGGGTTCCGGGCTGTGAGGGGTGGGGATCCAGTCAGTGAGGGGTGGGGCTCTAGGCAGTGATTGCCGAGGCTCCATGTGTTAGGGTTAGGGCTGCAGCCAGAGAGGGGCAGGGCTCCATGTGTGAGGGAAAAGGCTCCATGTGTGTGGGGCAGGGCTCCAGCCAGTGATGGGCGGGGCTCCATGTGGGATGGGCAGGGCTCCATGCAGTGAGGGATAGGGCTCCATAGTTGAGGGGCGGGGCTTCAAATATGAAGGGCAAGGCCCCATGAGTGAAGGCCGGGGTTCCAGGATTTCAGGGGTGGGGATCCAGTCAGTGAGGGGCGGGGCTCAGGGCAGTGATGGCCGGGGCTCTTTGTGTTAGTGGCAGGGCTCCAGCCAGAGAGGGGCAAGGCTCCATGTGTGAGGGAAAGGGCTCCATGTTTGTGGGGCAGGGCTCCAGCCAGTGATGGGCGGGGATCCATGAGGGATGGGCAGGGCTCCATGCAGTCAGGGGCAAGGCTCCATATTTGAGGGGCGGGGCTCCAATTATGAAGGGCAAGGCCCCATGAGTGAGGCGCGGGGTTCCAGGCTTTCAGGGGTGGGGATCCAGTCAGTGCGGGGCGGGGCACTAGGCAGTCATGGCTGGGGCTCCCTGTGTGAGGGGCAGGGCTTCAGGCAGTGAGGGGCGGTGGATGGAGACAGCATCGGAAATATTGCATTAGGAAAAGTAAAAATGTAAATTTGGTAAATTTAGTGACTGTAAGAAAATGACCCGGGATTATGTCAGGTGCAGTGCGAAGGACTAAATGATGCCAAAACAAAGCTCACAGATATTTCAAAAGCAGCGGAAAAAGTCAAGGAGGAAAACACAACTTAGGGGGCAAGATATGAGGGACATGGCATGAATATTTAAAACAAGAAAAAAGAAAAACAAGAAAAAATCATTCCCAAAGTCAAAGCCTTCAAAATGCAGGCAGGCCATACGCCAGCAAGTGCAGGCACATGCAGCAAAGCTTGCCAAATCTGATCCCCACTGAAGGCCAAAACAGAAAAGAAGGGCCTACAAACAGGCTGGAGCGGAGACACCATCAAAGGAATTGTAATTGGAGGAGAAAAAAAGAAAATTTGGGAAATTTAGTGACTGTAAGAAAATGGCCCGGGATAATATCAGGTGCAGTGCGAAGGACCAAAAGATGCAAAAACTAAGCTCACAGATGTTGCAAAAGCAGGGGAAAAAGTCAAGGAGGAAGACAAAACTTAGGTGGCAAGATATGAGGACATGGCATGGACACTTCAGAAATCAACCAAAAAATGAAAAAAAATCTTTCCCCAAGTCAAAGCCACCAAAAGGCATGGCATGCCATCAAGGGCAGGGAAATGCACCAATGATTCTTCGATTCGTCCCCATTGAAATCACAAGATTTCTTTTCCCTTCCCGAAAGGAAATGAAATTTCCTTTCGGGAAGGGAAAAGGAATCTTGTGAATCCCAAAAGAAAGGCTTGCAAACACTCTGGAAAGGAGATAAGTTCAAATGAAATGCAACTGAAAAAAGCAGAAAATCAGTAATTTTAATGTCTTCAAAAAATTAGGCTGTGAGGAAATCAGCTGCATTGCAAAGGACCAAAACATGCAAAAAATAGGCTCACAGATGTTGCAAAAGCAGGGGAAAAAATTCAAGGAGGAAGACACAATTAGGGAGCAAGATATGAGGGACATGGCGTGGACACTTCACAAAACAACGAAAAAAAAATTTTTCCAAAGTCAAAGCCATCAAAATGCAGGCAGGCCATACACCAGCAAGTCCAGGCACATGCAGCAAAGCTTGCCAAAATTCATCCCCACTGAAGGCCCAAACAGAAAAGAAGGACCTACAAACACACTGGAACGGAGACTCCATCAAAGGAATTGCAATTGGAGGAGAAAAAAAGGAAATTTGGGAAATCTAGTTACTCTAAGAAAATGGCCCGGGATTATATGAGGTGCAGTGCGAAGGACCAAAAGATGCAAAAATTAAGCTAAGAGATGTTGCAAAATCAGGGGAAATAGTCAAGGAGGAAGACACAACTTACGGGGCAAGATATGAGGGACATGGCATGAACAGTTAAACAAAAAAAGAAAAACAGGAAAAAGTCTTTCCCAAAGTCAAAGCCATCAAAATGCAGGCAGGCCATACGCCAGCAAGTGCAGACACATGCAGCAAAGCTTGCCAAAATTGATCCCCACTGAAGGCCAAAAGCGAAAAGAAGGACCTACAAACGCGGGGCTCCATGTGTGAGGGGCAGGGCTTCAGGCAGTGAGGGGCGGTGCTCTATGTGTGACGGAAGCGGCTCCATGTGTGTGGGGCAGGGCTCCAGCCAGTGATGGGCGGGGCTCCATGTGGGATGGGCAGGGCTCCATGAGTGAGGGAAGGGGTTCCATGCGTGAGGGGCGGGGTTCCGGGCTGTGAGGGGTGGGGATCCAGTCAGTGAGGGGTGGGGCTCTAGGCAGTGATTGCCGAGGCTCCATGTGTTAGGGTTAGGGCTGCAGCCAGAGAGGGGCAGGGCTCCATGTGTGAGGGAAAAGGCTCCATGTGTGTGGGGGCAGGGCTCCAGGCAGTGATGGGCGGGGCTCCATGTGGGATGGGCAGGGCTCCATGCAGTGAGGGATAGGGCTCCATATTTGAGGGGCGGGGCTTCAACTATGAAGGGCAAGGCCCCATGAGTGAAGGCCGGGGTTCCAGGCTTTCAGGGGTGGGGATCCAGTCAGTGAAGGGCGGGGCTCAGGGCAGTGATGGCCGGGGCTCTTTGTCTTAGTGGCAGGGCTCCAGCCAGAGAGGGGCAAGGCTCCATGTGTGAGGGAAAGGGCTCCATGTTTGTGGGGCAGGGCTCCAGCCAGTGATGGGCGGGGGATCCATGAGGGATGGGCAGGGCTCCATGCAGTCAGGGGCAAGGCTCCATATTTGAGGGGCGGGGGCTCCAATTATGAAGGGCAAGGCCCCATGAGTGAGGCGCGGGCTTCCAGGCTTTCAGGGGTGGGGATCCAGTCAGTGCGGGGCGGGGCACTAGGCAGTCATGGCTGGGGCTCCCTGTGTGAGGGGCAGGGCTTCAGGCAGTGAGGGGCGGTGGATGGAGACAGCATCGGAAATATTGCATTAGGAAAAGTAAAAATGTAAATTTGGTAAATTTAGTGACTGTAAGAAAATGGCCCGGGATTATGTCAGGTGCAGTGCGAAGGACTAAATGATGCCAAAACAAAGCTCACAGATATTTCAAAAGCAGCGGAAAAAGTCAAGCAGGAAAACACAACTTAGGGGGCAAGATATGAGGGACATGGCATGAATATTTAAAACAAGAAAAAAGAAAAACAAGAAAAAATCGTTCCCAAAGTCAAAGCCTTCAAAATGCAGGCAGGCCATACGCCAGCAAGTGCAGGCACATGCAGCAAAGCTTGCCAAATCTGATCCCCACTGAAGGCCAAAACAGAAAAGAAGGGCCTACAAACAGGCTGGAGCGGAGACACCATCAAAGGAATTGTAATTGGAGGAGAAAAATGAAAATTTGGTAAATTTAGTGACTGTAAGAAAATGGCCCGGGATAATATCAGGTGCAGTGCGAAGGACCAAAAGATGCAAAAACTAAGCTCACAGATGTTGCAAAAAGCAGGGGAAAAAGTCAAGGAGGAAGACACAACTTAGGTGGCAAGATATGAGGACATGGCATGGACACTTCAGAAATCAACCAAAAAATGAAAAAAATCTTTCCCCAAGTCAAAGCCACCAAAAGGCATGGCATGCCATCAAGGGCAGGGAAATGCACCAATGATTCTTCGATTCGTCCCCATTGAAATCACAAGATTTCTTTTCCCTTCCCGAAAGGAAATGGAATTTCCTTTCGGGAAGGGAAAAGGAATCTTGTGAATCCCAAAAGAAAGGCTTGCAAACACTCTGGAAAGGAGATAAGTACAAATGAAATGCAACTGAAAAAAGCAGAAAATCAGTAATTTTAATGTCTTGAAAAAATAGGCTGTGAGGAAATCAGCTGCATTGCAAAGGACCAAAACATGCAAAAAATAGGCTCACAGATGTTGCAAAAGCAGGGGAAAAAGTCAAGGAGGAAGACACAACTTAGGGGGCAAGATATGAGGGACATGGCATGGACACTTCACAAAACAACGAAAAAAAAATAATTTTTCCAAAGTCAAAGCCATCAAAATGCAGGCAGGCCATACACCAGCAAGTCCAGGCACATGCAGCAAAGCTTGCCAAAATTCATCCCCACTGAAGGCCTAAACAGAAAAGAAGGACCTACAAACACACTGGAACGGAGACTCCATCAAAGGAATTGCAATTGGAGGAGAAAAAAAGGAAATTTGGGAAATCTAGTTACTCTAAGAAAATGGCCCGGGATTATATGAGGTGCAGTGCGAAGGACCAAAAGATGCAAAAATTAAGCTAAGAGATGTTGCAAAATCAGGGGAAGTAGTCAAGGAGGAAGACACAACTTACGGGGCAAGATATGAGGGACATGGCATGAACAGTTAAACAAAAAAAAAAAAAACAAGAAAAAATCTTTCCCAAAGTCAAAGCCATCAAAATGCAGGCAGGCCATACGCCAGCAAGTGCAGACACATGCAGCAAAGCTTGCCAAAATTGATCCCCACTGAAGGCCAAAACCGAAAAGAAGGACTTACAAACGCGGGGCTCCATGTGTGAGGGGCAGGGCTTCAGGCAGTGAGGGGCGGTGCTCTATGTGTGACGGAAGCGGCTCCATGTGTGTGGGGCAGGGCTCCAGCCAGTGATGGGCGGGGCTCCATGTGGGATGGGCAGGGCTCCATGAGTGAGGGAAGGGGTTCCATGCGTGAGGGGCGGGGTTCCGGGCTGTGAGGGGTGGGGATCCAGTCAGTGAGGGGTGGGGCTCTAGGCAGTGATTGCCGAGGCTCCATGTGTTAGGGTTAGGGCTGCAGCCAGAGAGGGGCAGGGCTCCATGGGTGAGGGAAAAGGCTCCATGTGTGTGGGGCAGGGCTCCAGGCAGTGATGGGCGGGGGCTCCATGTGGGATGGGCAGGGCTCCATGCAGTGAGGGATAGGGCTCCATATTTGAGGGGCGGGGCTTCAAATATGAAGGGCAAGGCCCCATGAGTGAAGGCCGGGGTTCCAGGCTTTCAGGGGTGGGGATCCAGTCAGTGAGGGGCGGGGCTCAGGGCAGTGATGGCCGGGGCTCTTTGTCTTAGTGGCAGGGCTCCAGCCAGAGAGGGGCAAGGCTCCATGTGTGAGGGAAAGGGCTCCATGTTTGTGGGGCAGGGCTCCAGCCAGTGATGGGCGGGGATCCATGAGGGATGGGCAGGGCTCCATGCAGTCAGGGGCAAGGCTCCATATTTGAGGGGCGGGGCTCCAATTATGAAGGGCAAGGCCCCATGAGTGAGGCGCGGGGTTCCAGGCTTTCAGGGGTGGGGATCCAGTCAGTGCGGGGCGGGGGCACTAGGCAGTCATGGCTGGGGCTCCCTGTGTGAGGGGCAGGGCTTCAGGCAGTGAGGGGCGGTGGATGGAGACAGCATCGGAAATATTGCATTAGGAAAAGTAAAAATGTAAATTTGGTAAATTTAGTGACTGTAAGAAAATGGCCCGGGATTATGTCAGGTGCAGTGTGAAGGACTAAATGATGCCAAAACAAAGCTCACAGATATTTCAAAAGCAGCGGAAAAAGTCAAGGAGGAAAACACAACTTAGGGGGCAAGATATGAGGGACATGGCATGAATATTTAAAACAAGAAAAAAGAAAAACAAGAAAAAATCATTCCCAAAGTCAAAGCCTTCAAAATGCAGGCAGGCCATACGCCAGCAAGTGCAGGCACATGCAGCAAAGCTTGCCAAATCTGATCCCCACTGAAGGCCAAAAGAGAAAATAAGGGCCTACAAAGAGGCTGGAGCGGAGACACCATCAAAGGAATTGTAATTGGAGGAGAAAAAAAGAAAATTTGGGAAATTTAGTGACTGTAAGAAAATGGCCCGGGATAATATCAGGTGCAGTGCGAAGGACCAAAAGATGCAAAAACTAAGCTCACAGATGTTGCAAAAGCAGGGGAAAAAGTCAAGGAGGAAGACACAACTTAGGTGGCAAGATATGAGGACATGGCATGGACACTTCAGAAATCAACCAAAAAATGAAAAAAATCTTTCCCCAAGTCAAAGCCACCAAAAGGCATGGCATGCCATCAAGGGCAGGGAAATGCACCAATGATTCTTCGATTCGTCCCCATTGAAATCACAAGATTTCTTTTCCCTTCCCGAAAGGAAATGAAATTTCCTTTCGGGAAGGGAAAAGGAATCTTGTGAATCCCAAAAGAAAGGCTTGCAAACACTCTGGAAAGGAGATAAGTACAAATGAAATGCAACTGAAAAAAGCAGAAAATCAGTAATATTAATGTCTTCAAAAAATAGGCTGTGAGGAAATCAGCTGCATTGCAAAGGACCAAAACATGCAAAAAATAGGCTCACAGATGTTGCAAAAGCAGGGGAAAAAGTCAAGGAGGAAGACACAATTAGGGAGCAAGATATGAGGGACATGGCGTGGACACTTCACAAAACAACGAAAAAAAAAATTTTTCCAAAGTCAAAGCCATCAAAATGCAGGCAGGCCATACACCAGCAAGTCCAGGCACATGCAGCAAAGCTTGCCAAAATTCATCCCCACTGAAGGCCCAAACAGAAAAGAAGGACCTACAAACACACTGGAACGGAGACTCCATCAAAGGAATTGCAATTGGAGGAGAAAAAAAGGAAATTTGGGAAATCTAGTTACTCTAAGAAAATGGCCCGGGATTATATGAGGTGCAGTGCGAAGGACCAAAAGATGCAAAAATTAAGCTAAGAGATGTTGCAAAATCAGGGGAAATAGTCAAGGAGGAAGACACAACTTACGGGGCAAGATATGAGGGACATGGCATGAACAGTTAAACAAAAAAAAAAAAAAACAAGAAAAAATCTTTCCCAAAGTCAAAGCCATCAAAATGCAGGCAGGCCATACGCCAGCAAGTGCAGACACATGCAGCAAAGCTTGCCAAAATTGATCCCCACTGAAGGCCAAAACCGAAAAGAAGGACCTACAAACGCGGGGCTCCATGTGTGAGGGGCAGGGCTTCAGGCAGTGAGGGGCGGTGCTCTATGTGTGACGGAAGCGGCTCCATGTGTGTGGGGCAGGGCTCCAGCCAGTGATGGGCGGGGCTCCATGTGGGATGGGCAGGGCTCCATGAGTGAGGGAAGGGGTTCCATGCGTGAGGGGCAGGGTTCCGGGCTGTGAGGGGTGGGGATCCAGTCAGTGAGGGGTGGGGCTCTAGGCAGTGATTGCCGAGGCTCCATGTGTTAGGGTTAGGGCTGCAGCCAGAGAGGGGCAGGGCTCCATGTGTGAGGGAAAAGGCTCCATGTGTGTGGGGCAGGGCTCCAGGCAGTGATGGGCGGGGCTCCATGTGGGATGGGCAGGGCTCCATGCAGTGAGGGATAGGGCTCCATATTTGAGGGGCGGGGCTTCAAATATGAAGGGCAAGGCCCCATGAGTGAAGGCCGGGGTTCCAGGATTTCAGGGGTGGGGATCCAGTCAGTGAGGGGCGGGGCTCAGGGCAGTGATGGCCGGGGCTCTTTGTGTTAGTGGCAGGGCTCCAGCCAGAGAGGGGCAAGGCTCCATGTGTGAGGGAAAGGGCTCCATGTTTGTGGGGCAGGGCTCCAGCCAGTGATGGGCGGGGATCCATGAGGGATGGGCAGGGCTCCATGCAGTCAGGGGCAAGGCTCCATATTTGAGGGGCGGGGCTCCAATTATGAAGGGCAAGGCCCCATGAGTGAGGCGCGGGGTTCCAGGCTTTCAGGGGTGGGGATCCAGTCAGTGCGGGGCGGGGCACTAGGCAGTCATGGCTGGGGCTCCCTGTGTGAGGGGCAGGGCTTCAGGCAGTGAGGGGCGGTGGATGGAGACAGCATCGGAAATATTGCATTAGGTAAAGTAAAAATGTAAATTTGGTAAATTTAGTGACTGTAAGAAAATGGCCCGGGATTATGTCAGGTGCAGTGCGAAGGACTAAATGATGCCAAAACAAAGCTCACAGATATTTCAAAAGCAGCGGAAAAAGTCAAGGAGGAAAACACAACTAAGGGGGCAAGATATGAGGGACATGGCATGAATATTTAAAACAAGAAAAAAGAAAAACAAGAAAAAATCATTCCCAAAGTCAAAGCCTTCAAAATGCAGGAAGGCCATACGCCAGCAAGTGCAGGCACATGCAGCAAAGCTTGCCAAATCTGATCCCTACTGAAGGCCAAAACAGAAAATAAGGGCCTACAAACAGGCTGGAGCGGAGACACCATCAAAGGAATTGTAATTGGAGGAGAAAAAAAGAAAATTTGGGTAATTTAGTGACTGTAAGAAAATGGCCCGGGATAATATCAGGTGCAGTGCGAAGGACCAAAAGATGCAAAAACGAAGCTCACAGATGTTGCAAAAGCAGGGGAAAAAGTCAAGGAGGAAGACACAACTTAGGTGGCAAGATATGAGGACATGGCATGGACACTTCAGAAATCAACCAAAAAATGAAAAAAATCTTTCCCCAAGTCAAAGCCACCAAAAGGCATGGCATGCCATCAAGGGCAGGGAAATGCACCAATGATTCTTCGATTCGTCCCCATTGAAATCACAAGATTTCTTTTCCCTTCCCGAAAGGAAATGAAATTTCCTTTCGGGAAGGGAAAAGGAATCTTGTGAATCCCAAAAGAAAGGCTTGCAAACACTCTGGAAAGGAGATAAGTTCAAATGAAATGCAATTGAAAAAAGCAGAAAATCAGTAATTTTAATGTCTTCAAAAAATAGGCTGTGAGGAAATCAGCTGCAATGCAAAGGACCAAAACATGCAAAAAATAGGCTCACAGATGTTGCAAAAGCAGGGGGAAAAGTCAAGGAGGAAGACACAACTTAGGGAGAAAGATATGAGGGACATGGCGTGGACACTTCACAAAACAACGAAAAAAAATTTTTTCCAAAGTCAAAGCCATCAAAATGCAGGCAGGCCATACACCAGCAAGTCCAGGCACATGCAGCAAAGCTTGCCAAAATTCATCCCCACTGAAGGCCCAAACAGAAAAGAAGGACCTACAAACACACTGGAACGGAGACTCCATCAAAGGAATTGCAATTGGAGGAGAAAAAAAGGAAACTTGGGAAATCTAGTTACTCTAAGAAAATGGCCCGGGATTATATGAGGTGCAGTGCGAAGGACCAAAAGATGCAAAAATTAAGCTAAGAGATGTTGCAAAATCAGGGGAAATAGTCAAGGAGGAAGACACAACTTACGGGGCAAGATATGAGGGACGTGGCATGAACAGTTAAACAAATAAGAAAAACAAGAAAAAATCTTTCCCAAAGTCAAAGCCATCAAAATGCAGGCAGGCCATACGCCAGCAAGTGCAGACACATGCAGCAAAGCTTGCCAAAATTGATCCCCACTGAAGGCCAAAACCGAAAAGAAGGACCTACAAACGCGGGGCTCCATGTGTGAGGGGCAGGGCTTCAGGCAGTGAGGGGCGGTGCTCAATGTGTGACGGAAGCGGTTCCATGTGTGTGGGGCAGGGCTCCAGCCAGTGATGGGCGGGGCTCCATGTGGGATGGGCAGGGCTCCATGCAGTGAGGGATAGGGCTCCATATTTGAGGGCCGGGGCTTCAAATATGAAGGGCAAGGCCCCATGAGTGAAGGCGCGGGGTTCCAGGCTTTCAGGGGTGGGGATCCAGTCAGTGAGGGGCGGGGCTCAGGGCAGTGATGGCCGGGGCTCTTTGTGTTAGTGGCAGGGCTCCAGCCAGAGAGGGGCAAGGCTCCATGTGTGAGGGAAAGGGCTCCATGTTTGTGGGGCAGGGCTCCAGCCAGTGATGGGCGGGGATCCATGAGGGATGGGCAGGGCTCCATGCAGTCAGGGACAAGGCTCCATATTTGAGGGGCGGGGCTCCAATTATGAAGGGCAAGGCCCCATGAGTGAGGTGCGGGGTTCCAGGCTTTCAGGGGTGGGGATCCAGTCAGTGCGGGGCGGGGCACTAGGCAGTCATGGCTGGGGCTCCCTGTGTGAGGGGCAGGGCTTCAGGCAGTGAGGGGCGGTGGATGGAGACAGCATCGGAAATATTGCATTAGGAAAAGTAAAAATGTAAATTTGGTAAATTTAGTGACTGTAAGAAAATGGCCCGGGATTATGTCAGGTGCAGTGCGAAGG